>KN483912.1:0-16596 GCA_000787095.1 Periophthalmodon schlosseri
GGGTGTAGGGGTGAGGGGAGGGAGAGAGGGAGGGGGCGGGGAGGCTGTCAAGCGCCGTGGTCGCGCTCTGTTTGGGAGAGCGTGGCCTTGGATACAAATGCCAGCCTTCAGGAAATATGAAATATGGTGGTGCAGGAGTAATGGGCCTTTCTACACAATGCTTTGTTTCTATAGTAATTCTATCCTGAACAAGGTTATCTAACTGTTCTGTCCAGATTAGTGTTGTCACGATACTAAAAGTTGATTTTGAGTCAAAGGAATAGACTTGATACTCAATACCGATTCCGATACCACAATGATAATAAAAACACTTTTTTTCTTTAGACAATATAATGTAATTTTCAACATTAAATAACAGAACTAGAACTCTCAGTGGTCCAGGTAGGTTCCATAGTGGTCCATGGGCGTATACTAGTCTATGTGTCGTATACTTTTTCCTGATACAGCCAAGATTATTCTAAAGCTGTTCAGGAAAGGTTCATTTCTGTCCTCTCAATGTGTTTTTTTTAGTATCAATACCTGCTCAAACTAGTTTTGATATTAGTTTTAGTATCGATTAGCATCTGATTTTCCATACTTTTGACAACCCTAGTCCAGATTTACTGCATGGATTATTTTTCTGTTTACCTGCGCACACTTAACATGTGTAAAAGTGACCAAAACTTACGTAGGTCACACTAAAGCCTCTTTCACACATAAAAACATGCCAGAACACTCAGCAATGACCATTCAGACATGCACTTCAGGTCCATGTCCGCTCCGTTCACACTTAGGGTCTAATAATCAGTAAGTGTGTGTTAGCATGCTGGTTGCTGTTAGCGCCACCGTCACATCAAACTCCACTGTGGTCCCTGACAGTTGTGCAAAGCGATTATAAACGGTGGAGAATTAGGATGCTCGGAATGCATAATGTAAGTGAGGAATAACTTTGGACTACTGCAAACTAGTTCTGTTTTTCACATTTTTAGTAAAAATTAGGTACAGCTCCTTAAATTCTGTTTATTTTTACTTAACAAAAATCTCATGCTAATGTAATATAGGCCTGCTGGGTTTGTTTCAATGGGATAAAAGTAAGTTAAAGTTTTTAAGGTTGTGCTGTTGTTTTTGTGACTTTTTTGGTGGGATAATACCTGTAGTTACCATTTATCATACTTTTACACCTATCAAGTGTCAGTTTGTGAAGAAAAGTTCACTATTAAGTTGAAAAATACAGGCAGGTTACAAAACTTGAGAAAAAGTGTGGATTTCTGCAGAATCAACAAGCGAAGCACAGAACTGTCAATCTGAGAGAAAAAGTTCTAGATTTCGTTGTGAATGTTACAGGGATATACAGAGACTTTAAAGACACATGCTACATTTAAGTGGATGTGATTGGACCATCCCAAAATTGGACTGACCCCAGACTCAGACCCCAGGGGCAAGGCAGGCTAAGTGTAAGCTGAAGAACACCACGACATCTACAGGAGCAGCTTTTGAACCGCCAACCTTTGGATCCAGGGACGTGCACTCAACCGAATGAGCTACTGTTGCCCGTGAATTGGCTCTCTCCACACTCCAGCTCCACCCATCACCTGTCAGCCCCCATCCTCTGTCCCAAACTGCCCCTCGACAGGAGACTCACTGACGAATACTCACCACCAATCAAAAAATTAACACACAGTTTTGCAATTAACTGAAATAGATTATTGGCTAATAATGGGGCGACAGTAGCTTAGTTGGTCGAGTATTGGTAGAATGTCCACTGATCCGAAGGTCGGCAGTTCAAACCCCGCTTTCGTCAACGATAGAGTGGTCAGATCCACTGACCCACGGGTTGGCGGCGCAATACCAGCTCCCACAGATGAATGCTGTCGCTGTGTCCTCGGGCAAGACGCTTAACCCACCTCGCTCCCAGTGTTTGCGTACACTGGTTCCTTGATGTAAAGCGCTTTGAGTGCCTTGAAGGTGGAAAAGCGCTATATAAAAATGTGACCAAATGTGACTATGTATTCATGTGACGGAAGCATATGTTCAACAAATTGATGGCTTCCTTAGTTAATTCTTTTTAGATTAAAGGTATCCAAACACACAATCCGATTTAGCATTCGTGAATTGTGGAGTAATGTAATTTGCCTGGCTGCCTTCCATCATCAGATTCTAGAATATAAAAATGCGCCTGCCTCAGCGCTAATTACCTGCCCCGGATGTGACCCCCATGAAAATGTTTAGTGACAATCTCTTCTCGCAGGTGGCTCCTACTATTCACATTTGCTTTATTAACAATAGAACGGTCCTGCAAATGTTCCCAGATATTATTTTTCATTATGCCAATTAGGGAAGAGGGGCATCCAATCGCTCAGCCCCATCAGAGTGTCAAGTGCGGCGTGAGGTTTAGCTGAATTCATTATGGCGATGGTCGTTTAGCGTCGCGGTGTGGAAATGCACGCTCGCAGATGGCCGCTTAGCACATGCACTACAGCGCATTAGTCTGTGAGATGACACTCTAATAAAGACAGAATAGCGGAGTGTCGCGGGGAACAGCAGGGACGAGCCGCGCTAATGCAGAGCTAATACATGTCACATAGGATCTGATTTTCGATACTTGTGACTACCCTAGTCCAGGTTTACTACATGGATTATTTTTTGTTTATCTGTACACACTGAACATGCGTAAAAACAGTGGTGGAAGGTAACAAAGTAAAAGTAGTAAAGTAGTGTAGTAAGTAAGTACAATTTTTAGGTATCTGTAATTTACTGAAATAGATTTTACAGTGGATACTTTTTACTTTTATTTCATTACATTTGAGAGCAAGTATCTGTACTTTCTACTCCACTACATTTTTCAACTGAAAAGCAAAAAGTACATTTCATATGATTTGAGGGGTTATTTTTACCATGATCGTGGTAACATCCTGACTAAAGTTTCTAGTTCAAGCTTCGGCTTTGTACAAACAAAAATAAATAGACAAAATTCGTAAGAAAAATGAAGAAATTGATTTGTATTGTTACTGATGACCAAAATATGTATCATTTTTAATCATTATCTCTACATCTACACAATTTATCCCCAGTAAATTGGGGTTAAAAATGCTAGAAAACTCAGCAATTGCCATTCAGACATGCACTTCAGTCCCAGAACACTGCTGGGTCTGCTCTGTTCAGACTTAGAGGCCCATAAGCGTGCGTTAGCGTTAGCATGCTGGTTGTTGTTCGCTTTACCGTCACAGCAAAACTCTGCTATGCTCTATGGAAAGCTGTGGAAAGCACTTATAAACTCATCGCAGTGAATAGTTAGGATGCGCAGAATACATCAGGTGTAAGTGAGAAATAACTTTGGACTACTGCAAATTGTTTAAAATGAACATTATGCAAAACTAACTCATTTGAGATTTTAGTCATGTTATGATGCTATTACCTCCTCAAAAACATACCTGGAGTTGTGTTTTGTTTCATTCACGCAAGTAATCCTGTATTATTAAGCTGTCTGCATCCCCAAAGCTCAAAATGCTCCTTTTCACCTTGTGATGTCATTATGTGGTAGTTTTAAAGTTAACTGCTATTTTTAGCCTCAATTGAACTGCTTTACTCTTCCGTACTATAGCCACACGTTGTTGCAGGGAACAGCAGGGATGAGCTGGGCTGATGCCGACCTAATACATGCCACCCACACAAATGTAGGTGAAGGTGCAGCACTTGTCTGCACAGACACAAGTGCTGTACTGTGTTTCTGCCATTTAAACATTTGAATTTATGTTTTAGCTCCAGAAAACTTGATCGATCTGGATTTCTTTAAAGGTATTTGAATATATTTGCATCATATGTTCTCTGAAAAAGGCTGTAACTGATTTTTTCCATGTATCTGAGCAAAATTTGTCTTGCCCCAGCACAGATACATTGTATAAGCAGCTCTTGAGGTCAGAAATAAGTCCAATGTGTACTGTCTGCTTCTAATTATAAGTATTAAGAGTTAGCATACTAGTTGTTGTTAGCTTTACCTCTGAAAGTTCTGAAAAGCCCTTATTATGGTGAATAAGCAGGATGCTCTGAATGCATAAGGTAAATGAGGAAGAACTTTGGACCTCTGAAAACTGTCTAAAATCATCTAGTTCTGTTTTTCACATTTTTAAATAATTAGTTATGTAATGTAGTGCACAAAATGGTAACAAAACTTGGAATCCAGTTTGTGGTTGATAAATACGAGCTGACATGAAGAGAATAATAAATTAGCCCAAAACGAATGCGCAATTAGTTGTATGAATTATTGATTTGATTTCAAGTTCATTTTTCTGAATAAATAAAAGATGCAAAACACTGAGAAATCAAGATGTCAACACAGTTATTACGATCATTAGACAAATGATACTGCTGCTGCCCAAAGTTGGCCATGGTTTGTTCAAACACTGCTGAAAAGACATTTATGGAGTTTGAGGATGGTTTATTTAGCGAGCAGAAAGTTCCAAGAATAATATTAGGCTTCTAGATGTAAGAAAATCTTATATGGGCTTCATTTGAGTGACTGACCTGAGGAGTTTGGTCAAACAATTAAGACAGGCCCAAAACACTAGCCCAAGAAGAGGTTTGTGTAAGTCTCAGTTAAATGCAAGGTTAGCTAAAGCTTTTGTTGACTGTGTCAGTGACATTTCATTTGTCACGGTACTGTACTTCCTCACATCAACCACATCTGAGCATGATTTGGTCATATTCATACTGGTAATTCCAAATTGTTGACTATTGCCCCTCATTCAGATTATGAAACAGCGTCGAACAGGTCTGGACTTTTACCTTTGACATCACAAATTTGGGAAATTTGAAACATTATCTGAGAGCTCAGAGGGAGAGGACCTTGAACACAAGATTCATCAAGTGTGAATGAAGCTAAATACGCCAGGTATGTTTTGATGAGGGAACAATGATATAACATGGTTAAAAGCATTTAAAAGTCCATTTTGAATAATATGTGTCCTTTAAAGTGCTACCACACCTTCATTCTGTCTCAGAACCTTAAACCAGCTTGGTCTTATTTTTTGTTATTGGAGTAATAATGGTAGAGGATTCCAAACTTGCAGTAAAAATCTCTTCTCATGATAAAGTGGGTCAATTCACCAGGAAGCCTGAGGGCCAAAATAACATTGGTTTTAGGGCCTCATTTGGCCCCTGGGCATACACCTTGTGAAGCGCAGTGGTACCACTGTTTCCACTGTCTTAAGTGAACTTACCACCCAGTTCAGTTCTCAGTACACTTTAGCTGGGGAGGAGTTTCAATGCTCATCATTTCTCTCCAAGCATTAACTACATCTTGTGCTAAACTGCTGTCAGTTGATTGCGTAACAGAAACCTGCCCCTGGACCTGGAGCCATGCCTTGACTCTGGAGACACAACTTGGTTGCAGTTGGCCCCAACGAACACACCCACATCAGGGTGGCCCCAAGCCTACTGTGCCCATGGAAAGATGGCTATATTTTGGATACGCCCAGATCTATAATGTTATGGTATCATTTTCTTGGCGGCACAGTGTGGTGACACACTGAAATCCTTTGTACTGTGGCTAGATGAATGGATGGAAACATAGCTACGTAAGTTGGCTCCCCTCCCAAAAGTCATGAATAATGGCTTAGGTTCAGGTTCAGAGAGATCGACAACAGGTCCTCAACAATAATAAGAAAGGAATGTGAGAAATCAACCAGCTAAGGCTTCACATTATCATCAGGGAGACAGCTGTTTTTTGCAAAATACTGTAATACAATAAGAAGAAGAAGAAGAAGAACAACAGCAACAACAATCATAACCATCATAACCATAATCCTAATAATCATAATAATAATAATAATACAAAGTTAATTTCACAAGTGACTTTGCCCCATGTGCTTAAACTATTAGGAACAATACAGCAGCTCTTTGTGAGTGCAGAGAGGTAGGACGTGATTTGAGAGCACTTTAGTGTTATTCTGAGAGTCTTTGGCCCCTCTCTCAGAACCGCGCTGCCTTTGAAGGAGCCATTTTCCGATGTGCGCCACTGATAAAAAGCCAAAAAGTAGCTTCTCTCTCCTCGGCTCAGACTCAGACTGATGCTGAGCTGTAGGAGCAGCAGGAGGCCATCTCGCTCTCCTCTCCAGCTTCATCATCGGGACCCCACAAAAGCACTGGAGATGAAGAGTTTTAATGGACTGGTAGACTCGTGGAAGTACACTCTGTTAACACTTTAGTTAATTAGTATTTTGCAAAGGAATATGGACTGAGATCAAAACAGTCAGAAGCAGAAGCAGAATCATATTTGTCTCGCATTTATTCCAGTATGGGTGTTTTTTAATGAATGCACACTCACCTCTCCATAGATTTGGCCTGTAACTCGTTGGCATCACTTCCTTGTCTTCATAGAGATAGGTAAGTTTAATGCTGTACAGTGGAACATTTCAGGCAGAGCAATATCATCTCCATGGAGACAAGCAGATGGCGGATCCCCCCACTAAAAAAGTGACACGTTTGAACCACGACCAGTTGGAGAGCGGAAATGGTCTGGCACTCTTCAATTGGTGGATTTTGGATTCTAGAATGTGATGATGTCATAGTCCCAGATGGGGGGTTATTGATTACATTGTACTTTGCCATGAAATGTCTAAAATGGAAATGCACAAATGTTGAACCTGATCATTTTTATTAGCAACTATACTCAAGAACTCACTGTATTGCAACAAAAACCTGCATTTGAACAATATCCATTTTACCTGCCCCCATCGGTATGACATAATATTGCCCTATAGAATGTTGTGATGTCATCTGAAACCCAGTACACCAATACATTCTAGAATCTATATAGTTTTAAACAGCGCTGGAGGACAGATCAGAATCCTGTGGTGGAATTTGCTTGACCTGGTTTATGGTTAATATCTCTGTAATTATTGGACGTATCACGAAACCAAAACTAGCGAGTTCAATGCCTTCTTTAACAGTGTAAATGAACAAAAGACGTGATTGTTGTCAGCTGAAAGGACTTTAAGCCAGAAGATTAATATGACAAGTTTCTACCCTATCTCTAAGTTGCAACATTTGTGGATTTTCTGTCTGGGTATTTCTTTCAAAAACTGCAAATCTCCCATAGAGTTATACAGGCCCCTGCCCTCTTTCTGAAATTATGACATCATCAAATTCTAGAACGTGAACGCAGCTTATTGGCGGTTTTCAGATCCTAGAATGTGATGATGTCATACTTCCAGATGGAGGTCAAGAGACAGTTTTCCTTCACTTCCTTGTCTCCACAGAGATAGGCAAGTTTAATCCTGAACAGTGGAACATTTCAGGCAAAACAATATGGCGGATCTCCCACCAAAAAGTTACACGTTTAAACTTTTCAAATAGGGGATTCTGGAATGTGATGATGTCATAGTCCCAGATGAGGGCAAGACATAGCCTTCCCTGTTGATTACATTGTACTTTATCATGAAATATCCAGAAGGTAAATTCACAAATGTTCATTTCTAGACCCAAGAACTCACTGTATACAACCGGAATCTGCATTTTTGGAATTTTACTTTCAGCTGCCCCCCATCTGTATTAAATATTATTGCCCTATAGAATACTGTGATGTCATCTGAAACCCAGAAATGCTTAGAGTGATTATTGTAAAGTCTGATTTTGGTCTGCCGGGCTGGTGGACCCGCTCTCTCTCCGTTTGAACTTTCCTCGGCCCTGCTGCAGACTTCTGACAGCCCAGTCCCACTCCTGTTTCTCTCTCTGTGCAACACATGAAATATTGATGCGCTGGATCGATGAGCGCAGCGCCGACCTCCCTTCTAAATAATCCATCCCTCATCCAATATTCTGATCCCCGCAATAAGTGGCCCCAATTAAAAATGCCTTTGACTCCTGAGTCCAGAGGCAGTGTAGGCTTCGGAAAGTAATTCACAGTGTCAAAAACATAACTGGAGTTGTTTTGGTTCGTTCATGCATGTTTAAAGGTCCTATATTACACAAAACAGACTCTTGTGAGCTTTAAGCCATGTTATAATGATGTTACCTCATCAAAAACATACCTGGAGTTGTGTTTTGTTTCATTCGCACAGGTTTGAGTATTAGTCTGTCTACATCTCCTCAAAATGCTCTGTTCCATCTTGTCCACCTACATTTTACCTTTAGTTCAGTAGAGATCAATTTCAGGGCTGAAATGATCCAAATGATTTTAGTGAAGGTGTATGGAGTTTAAAAACAGAGTGGAGCACTTCCTGTATTACCACATGACATCACAAGGTGGAACAGTATTTTCCGTTTGAGAGAAGAACGATTAGCAGGTGGGCCCACAAGCTAACGTCACCCATGCTCTCCCACAACATTTTTTTTTTTAAGTAAATATACAAAAGCATGATACAAAACATGCACAAACAATACACTACAACTTCACAAGCCTGATGCGATGTGCAGTAGTTTCATGAGCGGGATGAACACTGATTGTGTTGTGATGTCACTGACGGGGGAGTGACTTAAAAACTGAAACTTATTAGACATTGTAATACGCTGATTTTGGCGAATATACCATTAAAAAAAAATAAATAAAAAAAAAAGTAACATGGTGATCTAAATATGTTCTGTGTTAGCAGTTAATACCCCACAGAAGTCTAATACCCCCTCTTTAATCACTGCGGCTGTCAGTTTTTTCACTCGGAGGATCATAAGATTTAAAATGTAAATTAATATCTAAAAAACTTTAGTCGTCTTGAATAACTCGTATGAGCATGCGGACGAGAGTGTGGTTTCTCAAGTAACAAGTGTTGTGATTAGAAATTCCATAATCCTACATAATGCCCCTTTAAATCTCCGTATTGTCACATGATTATGAGTTCTAAAACAGAATCCCTCTGCCTATGCCATCAACGCAGAAGATTCCAACCAAAATGCAGGGACATTTACGCACAAGGAAGGCATTTTTCTGGCAAAGAAGTGTCATCTATTTTTAGTTGTCAAATTAATAACTATTATGTAGTTTAGACATGTTCTAACCTGTGTTAACATTATGGTTGCTAGGTAACAGTTACAGAATTCCCTCGACGTATACCATAACAAAGCTCAACGGTAACAGCCTGATCAGGTCTGTAAATTTTCCATTCATTTTTTCCCATAGACTTCGAAAAAATCTAATATTAAGACTAATCAGCTACGTGCTAACCAGCTACATACTAACTAATATTCATAACGTGATTGTTTTAAGTCCAATAAGCACATTTTAAACGCAAGATTCTGCAAAATGTTTAAATAACTTTGCGGTTTATAAAGTTTCAGAAACAGATTTGAGATAAAATTATAGGTCATTAGTTCCCACGTAGCTGATTATTCCCACGCAAGCTTTCCAACTTTATCTTAAATATAACGATGTTAACTATGTTTTAATGAAATTTGTTTAATCTGTGTGTCTACTCTGTCACATGCACTTTAACTCTATCTGACGTCCTCTTCTGTTAGGAGGTTATCCCCAGAAGCCTCCAAACTGTGTTAGAGCCTAAACAACCTGAGAATGCCTCTGTGAACAGTCAGCAAATCAAATGAAGGGAATTGACACCTGAAAACCAGCGCTACACAAGTGGGACAAGTTTACGTCAAATAAAATGATGTCATATTTATATAAAAAAGATGAGTGAAAGCGAGCGTCCTTGTCGAGCACAGCATGGTACATGGTAGATGCGCTGTGAGTTGTTATGGCGACGGTGCAGCAGGTAAATGTCAGATTTGATTGCCTAAGTGCCTCAAATTGCTCTTGACAACAGAAATAAGTGCGCGGTGTTGTTTGGATTGCTGTTTATTGAAATGGGAACAAAGCCAATCTGTTTTCTTTTGAGAAAAAGACAGTGTCAAAACAGTTGCATGATCTTCTTCATTCACTGGTTTTATCCGTGAGGAGATGTTAACTGTTTTTGAAGGAAAAGTGATTTATGAGTTGACTTAAAGCAAAAAACATCTGTAACACATACCTTCTCCAGTTTGATCAATACAAGTTACCATTAAAGCAGACCTATTAAACCAAACCGACTTTTCAGAGATTTTAACCATGTTATAGTTGTTTCTCTTCTTATTTACTGTCTCAAAGTTGTTTTTAGAGTGATTCATGCATGTTTGACTAATCTTTATTCTCCTGTATTCAAGATCTACCCCTGTTTTTTCACCGTCACCGGTACACGCCCACTGTGATCCACTTACTTTGTTGTCTAACTTCATTTTCTTATTTTTTCTTACGCGTAGGATTCGGCAGCATCGTGTAGCAATTTTGCCGCGAAATGACGAGGCTCACTGCAGCAGTTAAAGAGAGAGGGGCGATAGTTTTCCAATGTAAAGTGAATTGCAGCCAGAGTCGATGGAGCCGGGAGCGCGCCCGTGATCACTTCCTGTTTGGAACTCGGCGGCTAGCAGGTTAGTTATGTTCATTTATATACACAGTCTTTGCCCCAAACCTGAAATTATTAGATCAGATTCTATAATTAGATTCCTCATCATGTTTGTCCTAATTATCTTTGATTTTGTTGTCGTTTTTATTGTCGCATTCTCCATCTTGAACCATCTCTTTTATGAACAGTGATGATGTGAGGCGTGTTGACTATGACAGCCCTTAGCACATCTGAATAGCCCCTTTGCTGTATTGATGCACTGGTCTTTTCAGAGCCTGGTGAGTTTAATATGATAATGGTGCTGTTTGTTTGCTCGCTCATGTTAACGCCTTGTTTGTGCTGTGTTAATCCTCTAACAGTTAGGACGCTATTCAGCCGTAATTATGATTCTGATGAGATATTAAAATGAACACTGAGCCCAGGCCACATCTGCGAACGCCTGATTAGAACTGACTGGTCTAGAGAGGCAAGTCAGATGATTTATGACGAATAAAGAGATTTATAAGCACACAGATGGGAAGATGGTCTGATCGTTTTCCTGTCATGAGAAGCATGAAGAAGATACTGTAACATGTGGCCAGTAAAGCAACAGATGTGCTATGGGTATGATTGTACTCATATTTTACTAAGAATTATGGGTAATAAGTCCTGTAGAGTTATCTTGGGGAGGTGGGGGTAGGGTGGTTGGGTGTATGATGTGTAAGGCACTTTGTATTACATCTGTATATGAAAAGCAGTTTAGCCATGTTGTTACTGCGTCAAAAACACACCTGATTTGTGTTTTGGTTCATTCACACATGTTTGAGTAAATCTGCATTATTAGCTTGTCTATGTCTCCAAAACTCGAAATGCTCTTTTCCACCGTGTGATGTCATGAAGTGGTAGTTTTTAAGTTAACAGCTACCTGTTTTTTTACCTTTACTCAGCAGAGATTGGCAATCCTAGGGCTGAAACTATCTGATTGATTCTAGTGAAGCTGTATGGAGTTTGAAAATACAGTGGAGCACTTCCTGTATTGCCACATGACATCACAAAGTGGAACAGAGTGTTTTTTGTTTGAAAGAAAAACTCAGCCTAAATATGCAGGGTTTGTGTGTTAATCGTGAGTGATTGAAACAAAACACAACTCCAGGTCTGTTTGTGATGAGGAAACAACATTATAACATAGATCAGAAAATAGCGTAATACGGGCCCTTTAAGTTTGATTTAATTTGATCTGCAGTCTTCTCAGTCTCATTCAATATATGTTACATGGAACAATTATTTTTGGGAGTCAATATTTATCATGGGGACTTTTTCTTTGTACTAGTGATAGGCCTTCTCAGAGAAACAAAGACAGTCTGCTCTGACCCTCAGACAGAGCAGCAGTATTTTGGGTTCAGTCCAGTTTATGGTCAAGGTGGACCTCAAGCTATAAGTGTCCACATCTGTGTCACTGATAAGGCTGCTCCCTCCCATTTATCGTGTTTGTCCCTCCAGTGCAGACTGATTTAGGGAAGCGAGCCTTTAGTTATGCTGCTTACACTGGAACACTCAATAAACTGAGCTGAAACCATGTTCCTCCGAGGGTTTTTTTTGCAGAAAACAAAAGAGTGAGAACTCTGTGAATGCTTGTTGTACCTCCAATGTTGCTTTGTGGTAATTTTACACTGCTTTTATTGCATTGTTTCTATAATGTCTTTGTAGCTTGTGTTTGGGCGAGCAGACGCCTTGGCCAGGTCAGTCTCTCAAAAGACATGCCCTGGTTAAATAAAGGTTAATTGGTTAAATATTTGGAGCAATTGAGAAAATGAGACTTACCTGATTTGTTTGGACTTTGTAGACATATGATCTCATCCACCATCACCTCTTACATCTAAAGTGAGACATTTGGTCTGTGTCCAATTTATAAACATGTGAGTTAGGCTATTTCTCCCTTTATCCCTGTTCTCTACCTGATAATCTTTCTTAAAGTACAGGTTTTCATGTTTTTTCTAAAAGTGCCTGTGGTCAATATTTATCATAGTTTTACATCAGTTAAGTTATGTGAGGGGAAAAAAAAAAAAGTTGAGAACAAAGTAGGCCTACAACAAAACAGGAAGTAGCGGAGAGTTCTAAAAGTCATCAACCCTGGAAATTCCATCCAAAATGTTCCTTGTTTATGAGCAAGAAACACGTTTTTTCTGACAGTTTAACCCTTGATTTAACAAAATAAAGGTGTTGTCATTCATTTTTATTTGTTTAATTATAACTAGTGTGTAATTTAGGCAAGTGGCTCTTCCTCCACTCCATCAGCACTATTAAAGAAGACATATTGTGCATGTGTCTGCTATATAGTTATAATCTGTGACACTCATAGATCATTATATTATAATTTCATCATGCTAATGAGTGGCAGATTTTTTTTTTTTTTCACTGCCAGATCCTACGTGTATCACAAAGAGTAAGAAAATAAAATTGGAGAAGGATAGGTGGATAGGGAGGGGATAGGTTGGAACAATCACGTCTTGAATACAGGAAAGACGGCGCCTCATTGGTTATTAACGTTCATATCTTGATTTACAGACAAAATTGCCAAATAAAAATACCAATATCATGTAGTGCGGTTTAATACAGAGCCATAAACGCCCCCATGCTCACTTCCTATCTGGAATGCGGCGGCTAGCAGGTTAGCTATGTCCATTTTTATATACAGTCTATGCTCTAAATACAACTTTGAGAATAGGTAAGCCTTAAATGAGTTTGGTTAAACTACAGGCAGCTCTCGCTCCAGCTGACCTTCCTCTGTCTCTCACTAATGGTACTCACGCAGAGAACAGACTGTATAGGGCCTGTGCCAAAGACCCCCCCTACGCCACCCCCACACACCCCCACACTTCTGCTGCTGTCGGGACGTCCCACAGGCCAGAGGGGCATATGATGGATGTGCTGCCGTTATCTTCTCCGGTGGGCATGGGGGGGCAGGCGAGCATCGGGCAGGGCACACTTTAGCCCGACAAGGTGCGGTGCATATTAAAAATGTTGGATTTGACTTTTCATTAGAAGTTGTGTATAACATTTTATAACAAATTAGACTAAGAACAAAAAAATGGTAGGGGGTGGGGTTACAAAAAGGGTTCCCAGGTCTTTTTGTGTTATCTTTTTGTTAGCTTAGTTTGTTGTTAGCTTTTCCATATTTGAATGGTCTGTTAAAGGCACTATACCTGAACGTGAAAAACAGAACTAGTTTACTTTAAACAGTTTGCAGTGGTCCAAAGTTATCCCTCATTTACCTTATACATTCAGAGCATCTTAATTACTCATTACGATGACTTTATAAGCGCTTTTCACAACTCTCACAAACTACAGCGAAGTTTTGCAGTGACGGCAAAGCTAACAACTAGTTTGGTAGTGCGCACTTCCTGATTTTTGGACAGTAAAATGCTTTATAATTAGATGCAGACAGTGGCGGACTTACATGGACCTCAAGAGCTGCTTATATGATTTATGTGTACTAGGGCAAGACAAATTTTGCTCAGATACATGGAAAATAAATCACATTTTATCACAAATATATTCCCAGTCTATTTCAGCATTTTGAATATTGAGATATTTTGCTCCATTTGTCTGTAGGTGTTGCATTTGTTCTGTGACAGATGTTTTACTGTTTTTTAATGAGTATCTTAGTGAGGAGGTCAGAGGTGATTGCCTGGCAAGTCCAGACTGTTATCTCTGTTGTATTTTTTATACAGAGAGAAATCGGTCTAGTCACCACTCCCTCCGACACGTCTGGAGCCAGAACCAAACATGATCATCCAAGCAGAGTTGTTTTTTTTTCAGTGACAAATGTGAAACAAAGGAGCTCATTGGTCATCTATCATTTACAAATAAAGTCATTTCTCTCACCTCACATTAGCAGTTTAGTGTTTCGCTCATCGATTATGCAGAAATCCACTGTGTTTTTCAGTTCCTTGTGTCCCTGATTGACTAATCCACCTCAATCACACTCATCTGAACTCGAGGAGATTCAGCGATGGCCAGATTCACATCTTAAATGAGATATATTCTGCAAAATTGACTTTTCAGAGCTTTTAACCATGTTGTTGTTGTTTCCTCTCATCATTTACTCACCCGAAATTGTATTTAATATGATTCGTGCATGTTTGAGCTATCTTTAATCGCTTATTTTCAAGACGCCATATTGCCGATCAATCACCGTTTTCACCGCCATCAGTATACGCCTACTGCTATGTACTTACTTTGTTTTTATTATATTTTATTTATTTTATTTTCTAAAATCGGTGATATGCGCAGGTTTGCACAGTCATTTTGGTACAAATAAAAAAAAAAAAAACTCGCTAGCGTGATCTGCAGCTATCCGTCGGAGGTGCCGACTCTTTGTTGTGATGATGTTTACAGCGACGTCAGCTCCCATTGGGCACCGCAGTCGCAGAAGTCAGCCAACTTGTTTTTTGTATTAAGTCGTTTTAGAATGTTGAATATTGCAACTTAAAATGTGCAAATGATAACATAATGATCCACGGGTGTCATAGATTATAACTATGGCGCACAAGCACAATAGGTCTGCTTTAAAGTAACTGAGAAGTGTGTATTCTGGATCCCAGGCAACAGAGGTGAAGTAATCAAAATTATTCATAATCTGATGCTGGTTCATTTTACGCTCTTTCTTTTTGATATGTCGCATTTCAAAAAAAGAAAAAAATCGAATATGTTTCTTTTTGTACTAATAAGACAAGTAATCAATGCACCTGAACCAAATGTATATATATTTTTCTTTTCTTGAGCATGTGACTTGCTGGCCGGTGTCCCACACCGGTGCAGGACTGTCCCGTACCATCTGCCCCTCCCCTCTGTCTCTGGGCGGGGGTGGGGGGGTGACTGGTGGGGGGCTGACAGGCGCAGTTGCCACGGTGATGGATGACACCGTCCTGCTCCCTGTTACCTGCAGTGTGGCCCGCTGTCACACACTTCCTGTCAGGGCGGCCATTTTCCTCCTCCACACGAGCTATTCTCAGGGTTATACAGGTGAAACTTTCTGAATCATAATAGCCTTTCCGTTATTTAGGCTATGAGGTTATTTTTGAACTTTGTTACAATTTAAAGGTGGGACAAGCACATAGCGCCACCAGACAAGGTAGGTCAGATCTGATCAGTGGTGGAAGAAGTGCTCAATTTTGTTACTTAAGTGAAAGTACAGATACCAGAGCAAAGAAATACTCAAGTAAAAGTATCACATGAAAAAGTCTACCGTTTAAAAATGTACTTAAAGAGTAAAGAGCAAAAGTATTTAACACAGATTTTGAAGTCTATCAAAGCGTCAAATGTACTGATTTTGAATTTGTTCAACAGAAATATTTGAATTCATGTTTTTTTTCCTAGCCGTTTTTCTCTTTCGTCTGTATATTTTTGAAAATAAACCCTCAGCCTTTTCAGCAGGTCTCAAACAATAATAAAAAATATTTTCACTTTTCAGTCTTGTTCAAAAATGTAGTGGAGTAGAAAGTACAGATACCTGCTCTCAAATGTAGTAAAGTAAAAGTAAAACATATCCTATTTAAAATCTACTTAAGTAAAGTACAAATACCTACATTTTCTACTTAAGTACAGTATTTTACTACTATTACTTCCACCACTGGATCTGATGATAGTCGACATCACTCACAGTCAGAGTGAGTAGTTACAAAGTGCACTATTTAAGGAGACAATATTGTGCTAAATGTACTTTTCAGACCTTTTCAACCATGTTATAGTTGTTTCCTTCCCATTGACCCTCTAAAGTTGTATTTAGCGTGATTCATGCACGTTGCAGTAATCTTTATTCTCCTGTATTCAAGACATCATTGCGCCAATCTACCCCTGTAAAAAAAAAAAAAAAAAATGGGGGTGATGATAGACAGCTGTTTGGAGTTGTTCCTAAATGAAAAGCCTCTGTATTTTGAGTGGTGGGTGAGGGTGGTCAGTCTGGATTACGCAGGGTTAATACTTGTGCACAGGTTTGACAGGCTGCATGGACGTTCACCTGTGCGGAGCTGTCAGGCGCAGTTACCACGGCGATGGATGACCGGCTGTTCTGAGTCCTGTGCTGTTACCTGCTTCAGTGTGATACCTCCTGTCAGAGCGCCATCTTGTGTGCACACAGATCACGGCAGGCTCCTCCAATGCAGCTCCTGTCTTCTACTCACTATAACTCCGTACAACTATGGCCGTCCAAGGGCCACCTTTACTTTTTTTTTTTTTTTTTTTTTTAATATTTGCTTTTAAAAAAAAAAATGTA
>KN483913.1:3311-19304 GCA_000787095.1 Periophthalmodon schlosseri
TAGGGAAAGTAAAGTAGTATCTGTCTTAGTATCAGTTTAGTAGTGACTGTAGTAGTAGCAGTAGTAGTAGTAGTGGTACTATTTGTAGTTTCGTAGTAAAAATCGCTGGCTCTGGTCCAATTCTGAACAGCTCTGCACATCTGTTAATCCCACTGTACAAGAGATTATCCTAATCCACAACAGCTGCGGCTGTGAAACCAACCAGGACTAAACCAGGACTAAACTAGGACTAAACCAGGGCTAAACTGGGCCGAAACCAGGACTAAACCAGGACTATACCAGGACTAAACCAGGACTAAACTGGGCCGAAACCAGGACTAATATTTATAATTATAGATGTTATTTATACATATAATTTATATATGTCGTTCATAGATGTTGTTTATATATGTTTATAGATGTCATTTATAAATGTTTATAGATGTCGTTTATAGACGTTGTTTTGTAAATGTCGTTTATAGACGTTGTATGTGACGTGAATATGTTTCTAGATGTGGTTTATAGATATCATTTATAGATGACATTTATAGATGTTGTTTATAGATGTTGTTTATAGATGTTGTTTATAGATGTTTATAGATGTCGTTTATAGATGTTTATAGATGTTGTTTATAGATGCCGTTTATAGATGTTTATAGATGTGGTTTATAGATGTTGTTTATTAATGTTGTTTATAAATGTTTATAGATGTTGTTTACAGATGTCGTTTATAGATGTTGTTTACAGATGTCGCTTATAGATGTTGTTTATACATGTTTATAGATGTCGTTTATAGATGTCGTTTACAGATGTCATTTATATATGTTTATAGATGTTTATAGATGCTGCTTATAGATGTTGTTTATACATGTTTATAGATGTCGTTTATAGATGTCGTTTACAGATGTCATTTATATATGTTTATAGATGTTTATAGATGCTGCTTATAGATGTTGTTTATACATGTTTATAGATGTCGTTTATAGATGTCGTTTACAGATGTCATTTATATATGTTTATAGATGTTTATAGATGCTGCTTATAGATGTTGTTTATACATGTTTATAGATGTAGTTTATAGATGTCATTTATAGATAACGTTTACAGATGTCATTTATAGATAACGTTTATAGATGTCATTTGTAGATATCATTTATAGATGTTGTTTTTAGATGTGGTTTATAGACGCCATTTATAAATATTAATAGATGTTTATAGATATTGTTTATAGACGTTTATAGATGTTGTTTATAGCTGTGGTTTATAGATATTTTTATCGATGTTGTGACTGTTTCAAGCTCATCTGGATCATTTCCTGTGTTTCACATCAAACTAACGACCACTCTGCTCCAAAACTAATTTTCACAAAACAAAGCATTTGATTTTTGTTTTATGTGGAAATATCGCTCTTTCCAAACAGCAGGGGGCAGATTCACCAACATGTTTATTCTCAAAGTGGTTTTAAGTAGGGACCCATTGTCCCTCTTGTTCCCTCTTCTCGCCATCGCCCTTCGCTGGCAGTTGCTATTCGAAAAGAAGTTAAATTTCCAGGTATCTCAATAGGACATAGTTAATGTTGTATGCAGATGAAATTCTTTTGTTTGTGTCAGAGCCTCATAACTCTCTTGCCTTGCTCTTTCTAATTAATATGTTTTCTGATATTTCTGGCTATAAAGTTACTGTATGCAATTACGTACGTAATTAAAATGGCCTTAACTCCAAAACTGAATTACTTGCTGCAGGCTTTACCGATACATATTCACCCAACATGTTTTAAAAGTTCAGTTGTGCAAAATATTTATTTGGAACAAAAAAAAGCCCAGATTGCAGAAACCAGTGGCCATTGGAGGACTGGGAGTGCCTAAACTGTATTAGTACTATGCTTTTTCTCTCAGGCATCTGGCACATTGGTTTCTGGCTCCTGAGCGAGCACCCCCATGGTCTCCTCTTAAGAATATGGTCTGTGCTCCATTTGCTTCACTTACCTGTCTGTCTACTAATCTTGCTCCTCAAAATAGGTTGCATCCTGTCCTGTTTCATCTTCAAAAGATTTTCAAGTTCGACCCACACCTCGATCAGTCTTCTGGTATGTAGCATAATCCAAAACTCTGTATAGACAAAATACCATTCTTCCGCAAGTTGTTTTTTTGAAAGGTCTGCTAGTCTTAGGGGATCTATATGACACTGGCACATTAAAGTCTTTTGAGATATTAGTTCAAGAATTCAAGTTGTCTAGACGGGATTTTTGGAGATACTTGCAGATGTGTCACTTATTAGTAAAGACTTTTGGTTCTGCTACATCAGCTCCTTTGATCTGTGGCACATTGAAGGACATTAAAAAGGTTTTTGCAGGGTCATGAAATTCCCCCTTAATTATAAGATGTTGCTAATGACGTTTGATCCTAATTCAATGCCCCTTAAAACATCGGACTTAAATGCCACTTTAACAGTAGATGAGTGGGACAGGATCCGCAGGAATGGTTATATACAGTGGGACTGACAGATAATCATGTCAGGGTTGTTGGTAAGCACACCCCATTCTGTAGCAGACTTTACATTCTGGGGTCCCCTTGACAATGAGTATTTTGCCCGCATCTCTCTCACAGTGGGCCCAGAAGCCATTATGTTGGGAAGGAAATGACTGGTAAGTGAGTGGAAGGCCCCTTCAGTCCCATCTTTTACTCATTGCCATACTTATCTTGGTCAGCTAGCACCTCTAGAGAGATTATCCTACAGACTTTTTAATTGAAGAGATGAATAAAACAGCAAGTAGTCACTTTAATGGTCATATATTGAGTCAGTGGCGTCTGTAGCTCTACCTCAGGTGTGTGAATTATTTGTAATGCTCTAATTATGTAATGTTTTGTTTGTATGGCATCCCTCGATGGTTATAATCATTTATTACTTTTTGGTTTTGTTTTATGTGATTTTACTTTTGTGCTTGAGATGTATGTTTATGTACAGTATTTACATTTGCTCCACATCGTGATGCCTGTGATCTGAGCCAGACCTTATGTGGAACTGTTGTATTTTGTTTTTTTGAAAATAAAAAGTTCAAGTCATAAAAAAAAAGCGTTTTCAAGTAAAACCAGGACTAAAGTAGGACTAAAACAGGACTGAACCAGGACTAAACCAGGTCCAAGCCAGATCTAAATCAGAACTAAACTACAATTTAACAAGCCCAAATTAGTACTAAACAGCACTAAACCAGCACCTTATCAGGACTAAAGTAGGAATAAACCAGGACTGAACCAGGACTAAACCTGTTCTGATTCAGTTCTGGTTCAGTCCTGGTTCAGTCCTAGTTCAGTCTTGGTTTTAGTCCTGGTTTAAGTCCTGGTTTAGTCCTGGTTTAGTCCTGGTTTAGTCCTGTTTTAGTGGTGATTTAGTCCTGGTTTGGGTCCTGGTTTAGTCCTGGTTTGAGTCCTGGTTTAGTCCTGGTTTAGTCCTGGTTTGAGTCCTGGTTTAATCCTGGTTTAATCCTGGTTTAATCTTGGTTTAATCCTGGTTTAGTTCTGGTTTAATCCTGGTTTAATTCTGGTTTAGTCCTGGTTTAGTCCTCTTTTTTTTCTGTTTAGCTAAATCAAATGTTGTTGTTTATCCCATATGTCACATAATTATTAAACATGTATATTTCTCTGCTCCAAACTCAACCTTTATCTTAAAATTGGCTTTAATTAGTGAGGCTAAAATGAGCAGATTAAACTCTCTTTAATCACAAATTGTAATTACATCTCATAACGAGTCTGAAAACAAAGAGGTCAATGTTTTTCAGCAGCTGAGGGACTGTGCTGGAGGAACAGTGTTAGAATTACAATAAAACCAATCCTCTTTTAATCATGGCTAATTATAATGTTTGCCTTGTCTTAAGAACAAACCATCTCTCTGCTGATGTACTGAGGAATTAAGCAGCTCAAATGAGGCTAAAACAATAGCTGCAAGATTTACAGTTGAGTTGCATTTCTGTGAAGGCAATTTGATCTTAAATTTTCAAAAATGGGTTGGGTGAAGGTAGGATTTTAAAGACATTGTACCTGATTTTTACCGTCTTAAAAGCATGAAAAACAGAGGTAGTTAATTTTAAACAGTTTGCAGTGTTTTGCTGTGATGGTAAAGCTGAAAACAATGACCATGCTAACACGCACTTCCTGATTCTTGGACAAAGTGCTTTATAAGTAGATGCAGACAGCACACAGTTGATTTATTTTGACCTCAAGAGCAATGTTAGCAATGTTGTCAATCAAACCTGCTGCTAACTCTAGCTGGACCTCAGGGAAAGAAGGCACCTCATTGTTAAGTATATATCTTGATTTAAGGACAAAATAGCTAAATAAAAACCCCAGGATCATGTAGAGCGGGTTAATACAAACATTTGAAGGTCAGAATGACGAGGCTGACAGCAGCAGTTACAGATAGAGGGGCCACGGTTTTTCGATAGAAAGTGAATTGGAACCAATGAAGCCGGAAGCACGCGCATGATCATTTCCTGTTTGGAATGCGGCGGCTAGCATGTTAGCTATGTCCATTTATATATACAGTCTATGGGGGCAAATACATGGAAAAACTCTGGTACAGGCCCTTTAAAACAGGGGTCGGGAACCTATGGCTCGCGAGCCAGATGTGGCTCTTTTGATAACTGCATCTGGCTCTCAGATAAATCTTAGCTGACATTTCTTAACACAATAAGTAATGAATAAATCCGCTGATATTCAAGTAAAACGTTACAGAACTCACAGTGTTAAAATAATCTTAAAAATAAAAATAAAAATTCTCGTGCATTTTAATCCATACATTAATGTTTTACCGCACCTGTTCAGGGTTGCACTGGAGCCAATTGCATCTTGTGCTTTGGGGCACAGGAGCGTCCGACACCTCTGTTTTTATTGGATTATATACTGTAGCCCACACAAGTCATTGTGAGGTAAAGAAGTAAACTTCCTTCCGTTTAATCGGTAAATCAGCTCACTGATTTATGCAGAGAAAACCATTTTGATGAAGAAGATGGCGAAAAGAAAAAAAGATGAGGAGTACCGTACATTTCAGCACGAATGGACAGAAGAATTTGCCTTTGTGGAGAGAGCAGGGCCGCGCTGTGTCTAATATGCAACGATAAAATGTAATCACTGAAATGGTCAAATATAAAGCGACACTTCGACACACACCATGCCACATTTGTATCGAAATATCCAGTGGGGGGCAGCAGGAAGAAGACTGCCAAGAGCCACTAAACAGAGTGTGAGCCAGTCAGCAGCAACTCCGTGTATGGACCCAACAAGGTGACGGGAATATGGCTTGGTGGTTCTTGTGCAATACTGAGGAACGGAAAGCCATTCACAGACTGCGAGTTTGCCAAAACATTCATGCTTGATGTGGCTAATGAACTTTTTGGTGACTTTATGAATAAAGATAATCAAACGAATAAAAGACATGCCTTTGTCAGCAAGAACTGTTCACGATTGTATCATCATGATGGCAAAACAAGTGGAGGAAAAACAAGTGAAGGATATAAATGCAGCGACTTACTTTTCCCTCGCTTTGGATGAGTCAACAGACGTAAGTCATTTATCCCAGTTCAGTGTGATTGCAAGGTATGCTGCCGGTGACACACTGCGTGAGGAAAGTCTTACTGTTTTGCCAATGAAAGCATCAACAAGAGGAGAGGATTTATTCAAGTCTTTCATGGAGTTCGCAAAAGAAAAAAAATCTAGAGATGGATAAACTTATTTTGGTGTGTACCGATGGAGCGCCGTGTATGGTCCGGTTAATGGTAAGTATTTTATGTTTTAGATAGCTTCAGTATTATAGTATACGTTATTAAAGAAAAGAATACATTCAGAGACTTCTTATACTCTGAAATTGTTGATCTTGTTTAAAAATTCACACATTTTGTTGTATTCAGAGTTAAAAAATATTGTATGGCTCTCACGGAAATACATTTTAAAATATGTGACTTTTTTGGCTCTCTCAGCTAAAAAGGTTCCCGACCCCTGCTTTAAAACAATGGATGAATGAAACAAAACAACTCAAAGCATGTTTTCATGATAAAACTGACATACATTAGCAGCATTACATTTCTCAGGTAAACCAGTTCAATGAGCACATTAAGAATTACAAAAATTTTAATTCTTGTAATTTTCTTGGAGGTTGCAGTGATTTGTGACTTTCTTTTGTCATTAAGGAACAAACCAGCAAGATTAGTTAATGAGCTCAGAGGTTTTTAATTAAGCTGTGTATCGTTTAAAGGTCGAAAAACATTCAGACAATTCTGCTTTTGGAAAATTCATTTTGTTTTGATGTTGAAAATGGGCTTCAATGTCGCTATCAGGGCCTGAACCTACAAAATGAACTCAAGGCAATCACCAGTTGGGTTAAGTTGGCTCTAAGTATTTCCAAAATCAAATGGACTTGTGTTCTCAATCTGATTATTGATACAACTTTGATAGAGCAGGAGACAAATACTAAACTCTTTAGACGATCAGGTCTCATGGACTTGTCACATCCGTCGTGTTGTGTCCAGGATGAGCAGAAACACGGCTTTGTCCCAGTGTGTGACCCTATTGTCCACACTCGGTCATGAGAACAGTTGTCCAGTTTCTGGTCTTGTCCATAGACTGTAAATAAATGGACATAGCTAACCTGTTAGCCGCCACGTTTCAAATAGGAAGTGCTCATGGGCGCACTTCCGGCTCCATCAACTCTGGCTCTGAAAAACTGTGGCCTCCTCTCTCAGTAACTGCTGTTGTCAGACTCGTCATTAGGTCTTAAAATGTTCGCATTAACCCGCTCTACATCATTCTGGGTTTTTTATTTCACTATTATGTTTGTAACTCAAGATATGAACATTACATAACAGACAAATCAGGCGCCTTCTTTCCCAGAGGTCACTCCCGCTAGTGTTAGCAACAGATTTAATAGATAGATAGATAATAGACTGCTCCCTGCTAAACCAGCAGTGCGGGCAGGAAGGGGCGTTACCTTCAACAACCTGGCTCCTGATTGGCTCTTTAGGTGCTATGATAAACACAGTCGTAATTCCAAATATTGAACTTGGCTCCAAATTGGCCCCTATAACTGCTCTAGCCTTGATGAGCTTCATTTGACTGGAGCCGAACGCTATGGGCGACATCACCCATAGCGTTCGGCTCCACTTCTTTATACAGTCTCTGGTCTTGTCACACTGGAGTACTGCTCAGTCCTTTGGTCCAGTAGTACAGGGACACTCGCGCAGAATAGAGCTGCCAGGACAGGCCTCGGTTGCTCTTTTTGGATGAATGTGAGTGAGATGCACGCTGGCTTATTACAGTTAAAGGTAAAGAATAAATGAAACTTAAGTGTGCTACATGCACACTGCAGATTTAAAAAGAACCCAACATTCTTTGTAGATAAACCAGCTGACACTTGGCAGGTCGGCTCTGGTCATTTAACTGTTCCTTTATCACCAGAGTCTAACTGCATGAGGAGAACATGATTCAGACCCTCAGCAGTGTGGAGTCAGCTGTCTGTGAGTACAAAGAAACAGAACATGCTCTTTTAAAAAGAGTTTCAAACTAAAACGTATGAATGAACCATGTGAAGGATGACTGGAATGACTTTAAAGTTGTTATGAATATGCAGGAATTGTATTTGTTATTTAACTGTTATGTAATCAGGTAATGTTATACTGTGATTCTGTGCTTTGTAATGGACCCCAGGAAGACTAGCAACCATTTTGTGGAAGCTAATGGGGCCAAATAAATAAATAAATATCACTATCATGTCTTTGCTTAAATCGCATCTAAACCACCACTAAACCAGGACTGAACCAGGACCAAACCAGAACTGAACCAGGACTGAACCAGAACTGAACCAGTACTAAACCAGAACTGAACCAGGATTGAACTAGGACTTTATCTTGACTTCATAAGGGTAAAACCAGGACTATACTACAAATTATATAAGGGACAAAAAGTGCTATACACACACAAGCCCAACATGGAGACTAACCCCAGACTAGACCAGGTCTAAACCAAAACTAAACCAAAAAAGGATTTAGGGTGTGTTCACACTTGTCTTTCTTAGGTCCTGGTTTGAGCCCAGTTTAATTCAGATCTAAACTTGGTTTGGTTCTGTTCTAGTCCTGTTTGATTCCTGGTTTAGCCCAAACTTAGTCCCAGTTTAGTCCCAATTTTGGATGTAGTCTGTGTTAGTGATGTCATGGTGGGACTTTTTTAGTATCGATACCTGGTCAAATGAGTATCTAGTTTCGATACTAGTTTTAGTATTGACTAGTATCTGATTTTCTATATTTTTGACAACCCTATGGTCTCAGGTTAAAATAGGAAAAATACAAGATTAAATATGAGCTAAACCAGGACTAAAACCAGACTAGACCAAATAAAGGTGGACTAGATTAGAACCAAACCAGGACTAGAGTAAAGACCAGAGTTAAAACCAGTCCAAAACCATATACTGAACTTTCTTAACATTGCATTGCATCATGGGACTGTGAGTCCTCCACCAGCTCATACTAAACAGCTGTAGCAGAAACAGAGCTGTAAATAAATGAGCAGAGCTAAGCTGCGTGACCTCTGACCCCCGCCACGCGAGCCGCACGTGCCCCCCTGAGTCACGTTGGCTCAGGGTGATGATGTCATCTGTTTGTGACCCACAGAGAGGTGCATTTGTGGGACAGAAATCACAGCTGTATTTAAGCATCTGCCTCTTTACATAACGCTAAGGATTTAGAGATGATAAGACTGCACCAAGACCGGATCATAGGGCCAGACTGGGACAAGACCAGGACTAGACCAGGACTAGACCAGGACTAGACCAGGATTAAGACAGGACTGGACCAGGACTAAACCAGGACTTGACCAGGATTAAATCAGGACTAGACCAGAACTAAACCAGGACTATACCAAGACTAAACCAGGACTAAACCAGGACTAAACCAGGACTAAATGAAGACTAAATGAAGACTAAATACCAAGACTAACCAGGACTAAACCAGGACTAAACCAGGACTAAATGAAGACTAAATGAAGACTAAATGAGGACTAAACCTGAACTAAACCAGAACTAAACCAGGACTAAACCAGGACTACACCAGGATTAGACAGGACTAATTCAGGGCTAAACCAGGACTAGGCCAGGGCTGACGTTGTGGTGCAGATCAGGGCAGGAGCAGGATAGCACCTGTGCTAAATATTTATCATAGTTTTACATCAGTTAAGTGGCAGTTTGTGGGGAAAAAGACAGGAAGTAGCACTGTCTAAGCGTAACTAGCAATTTATGTTGTGCTCATGTGGTCCTCGGTAGCTCGGGAAAATGTTTTTCCGAGTTGAAAAATGCACATGAACACTCACACAAGTCGGAAAAACAACTCAGAAACTTGGGCCAAAACCTTCTGTTCGACTTCCACAGCTGACGTCATCTGCTCTGGGCACATGAACAAATATCAGCTCGTTTGTCAATTGACGGAACACATTTGAGCTCAATGTGTTAGATCAATTGAGTTATTATATTTATAGTTAATTATCCAGATTGTAAGAGCAATAGATCTGCACAAGAACGACCCGAGACTACAACTGTTTAAGTAATACTGATGTAACGTTCACTAGCTAAAGTAAACAAATAACGTTTAGCTTTGAGAAGGCTAACAGCAAGAGGTCTTACTGGTTAGCTCACGTAAACGCTATTAATGAGCGGACTGAATGATTTTATTATGGGTGGCATCAAAATCCCAACTTTCCAACATAAAAGCACATGGACGCAAACGGAACCCCAACATTTCATCTCGGAATCTCTGAATGTAGCATTAGAAACATTTTGGCCCTCATTTACATTATCGTTGCTAGGTTATAGATTTACCTCTCCATATGTCATATCTACTGCCCGTGTCCAACCAGGAAGTAAAATGATAAACTTCACCAAAATTTAAAAACTAGAAAAAACTAGGTATGATTTTAATCAAATCTTAAATCTAATGATGTTAACAATGTTTTAGTGAAATGAGCAGTCTAACCCGTCATCTGCACTCTGAAGCTGTTTGTACAGGGCAGTGTGATGACCTCATGCCTCTAAACTGGGTCAGAGCCTCGGGGCAGGTCCTGAGGCAGTCTGTGTGAAAATGGCTGCCACCAAGAGTCATGTGACCAACACATCATCAGGAGACACCCGGGGACATGTACCCACAATACACAGCAACTGATCCCTCCCAAACACTGATGAGAACTGACAGCGACATCCGCACTCCTACAGGCACTTCACATGTGCCAGATGCCCTCCCATACTCCTGTATCCTGTGT
The DNA here is from genome assembly GCA_000787095.1 of Periophthalmodon schlosseri. Taxonomy (NCBI): domain Eukaryota; kingdom Metazoa; phylum Chordata; class Actinopteri; order Gobiiformes; family Gobiidae; genus Periophthalmodon; species Periophthalmodon schlosseri. The sequence goes on from KN483913.1 coordinate 13,577, forward strand.
GTCAGATGCCCTCCCATTCTATGTGTCGACTTGGTTTATGGTTAATATCTCTGTAATTATTTGGCAATTGCAAGACATTCGCCTAATTATTGGTCAAGGGTTCAATCCCAACCCCTGCATTGCATACTGCTGTTGTGTCCTCGGGCATGGCACTTCACTCTGCCTAGGAATACTAAGAAAAACATATGCTGTACAGGAACATGGTCTAAACCAGGTCCAACCCAGGATTTAACAAGAACTAAACCAGTGCAAGACTAGGACTAAACCCACCCAGACAAAACAGGTCTAGACCAGGACAAAACAAGGACTAAACCAGGGCCTGACTAGAACTAAACCAACCTGGACTAAACCAAGTCATAACCAGGACTAACCAAGGACTAAACCAGAACTAAACCAGCACTAGACTAGGACCAGCCAGGACAAAATCAGGACTAAACCAGGACTAAACCAAGAACAAACCAGGGTTAAAACTGGACTAAACCAGGTCAAAACCAGGTCTAAACCAGATCTAACTCAGAAGTAAACAAGCACTAAACCAGGACTAAACAAGGAAGAAAGCAGAGATAAAACTGGACTAAACTAGGTCTAAACCAAGACTAAACCAGGTCTAAACCAGCACTAAACAAGAACTAAACCAGGACTAAACCAGGACTAAACATGCACTAAACCAGGACTAACCAAGGACTAAACAAGAACTAAACCAGTGCTAGGCTAGGACCAGCCAGGACAAAATCAGACCTAAACTAGGACTAAACAAGGACCAAACCAGGGCTAAAACTGGACTAAACCAGGTCAAAACCAGGTCTAAACAAGATCTAACTCAGAAGTAAACAAGCACTAAACCAAGACTAAACAAGGAAGAAAGCAGAGATAAAACTGGACTAAACTAGGTCTAAACCAAGAATAAACCAGGTCTAAACCAGCACTAAACAAGAACTAAACCAGGACTAAACCAGGACTAAACATGCACTAAACCAGGACTAACCAAGGACTAAACAAGAACTAAACCAGTGCTAGGCTAGGACCAGCCAGGACAAAATCAGACCTAAACTAGGACTAAACAAGGACCAAACCAGGGCTAAAACTGGACTAAACCAGGTCAAAACCAGGTCTAAACAAGATCTAACTCAGAAGTAAACAAGCACTAAACCAAGACTAAACAAGGAAGAAAGCAGAGATAAAACTGGACTAAACTAGGTCTAAACCAAGAATAAACCAGGTCTAAACCAGCACTAAACAAGAACTAAACCAGGACTAAACCAAGAATAAACATGCACTAAACCAAGACTACCTAAGGACTAAACAAGAACTAAACCAGGATTTAACCAGGACTAAACCAGGACTAAACCAGGACTAAACCATGACTAAACCAGGACTTAACCAGGACTAAACTAGCAGGACAGAATTGGAGCCTATAACGTGCAGCCGCTGCGTTAGTGTCGGGTCACATGATCGTCAGTTCCTCCGGATGATTGACAGCTGTCCTGATGCATCGTGGGTCATGAGACAGGAAACTGCTGAGGCAAGTTTACAGTGAGAGGTCAAAGGTCACAGAATCAAAAATACAGCTGGTACAGGACAAAGACGGCAGCTGTGATTTTGATATTTCCAGATTCAAGTTTCAAGTAAATAAATAATTGTGATTAGATTTGTGTTTTAATAAAAGGGTTTAGTTCAGAGTTCACATTTTAAACACAGCCAGAAGAATTGACAAATGTGATGTAACTGTTAAACTACTCACAAAAGGTAGGTTCCATAGTGGTCCATGGGCGTGTACTAGTCTCTGTGTCTTATACTTGTGAAAGATACAGCTCAACATCATTCTAAAGATATTCAGGAAAGGTTCTTTTCTGTCCTGTCAATGGGACTTTTTTAGAATCGATACCTGCTGAAATAAGTATGTAGTTTGGATACTAGTTTTAGTATCGATTAGGATCTGATTTTAGATATTTTTAACTGGAAAAAAATCTTCAAAATGTTGCATACTGTGTTTTGTTTTTTTGTTTTGAATCAGCCCAGTTTAAAATAAAGTGTAAAATACAAAGCGTATTATTTCTTCAGACCGTAGCCATGGTGATTACATGTTAGAGAAGAGAAGGTACATGACAAGTAGACATCTTAGAGATTTTTTTTTTTCTTTGACGTCAGTGTAGTTCTGCTTTCTCTGTTCTTAGGCCCATTTTACCTGATGATACTAAAGCACCTATAATCATAGGTAGAGAGGAACATGGACCAATCAGAGCCCCCCGCGGACTGTGACATCACCGGTCACTGGGGGAGTCAGCGGGAGGCCAACGTTTAATCAGAGCCTCATAAATATGGGTCAGAGCAAGTGTTTTTAATTTACTCCACTTGTGCTGAGTGCGACAGTGAAGGTGAAGGGTAGACTTTAGACTAATTAATTTAGTTCTGGTTTAGTCCTGGTTTAGTCCTCCTGGTTAGAGATGGGTGGTCTGGCAAATTCAGACTTATATCTCTGTGTAGTTTTTGTACAGAGGGATATCAGTCTGGTCACCACTCCCTCCGTTCCTTCTCAGTCCAGGCTTAAACATCATCGTCCAGTTGTTTATTTCTGTGACACATGTGGAACAAAGGAGCTCTTTTGGTCACTCATGATTTACAAACAAAATCATGCAGGGACAATGCAATCAGACATGGTTACAAAACAAAGCATGCCTGCTGATGCAATGCACACACAGAGGAAAGTGATCATTTTCAACTCCCGTCCTTGGGAGTATAACTTTTATACAATAACATACATAATACAAGACACAATCCACAATACATAAGAGCATGTTTCTTCTATAGAAATACAACAGTGCAATTCACTTCACTCATTCACTCCCCTTCACTCATTCACCTCATTCACTCCCCTCACTCATTCACTCTCACACTGTGTACACGTGAGTACAGTGTGTTTTAAGTCCCGCTTGAAGCCTGAAGGTGAACATTTTAAACTGTGAAATGGACTTAATCTCAGAGGGCAGTGTGTTCCAGAGTTTACAGCTCTTACAAGAAAAGGCCAACTGTCCAAATGTCAGTCTGCACTGAGGGATTTTGCAGTTGTTGTTTAAGGCGCCTCTTGTTAAAAAATCAAACAAAACCTGAGCAAACCCACAAAGCAAAAATATAAATGCAAAAACGTCAATAAAACTGTGGACATTTTATTCAACAAAACTGTGGACATTTTATTCAACAAAATTGTGGACATTTTATTCAACAAAATTGTGGACATTTTTATCTCCTTGTTTTTATGGCTCTGATTCAATATTGACAAAAAAACGCCTCTGATAAGATGAGATTTTTGAATATTTAAATCAAACCTATTCTGCAAAATCAACTTTTCAGAGCTTTAAACTATGTTCTAGTCGTTTCTTCTGACTGAGCCTCTGAAGTTGTATTTGGAGTGATTCATGTTTGTGTAATCTTTAATCATTTATATTCAAGATGCCTTTTTGCCGATCTACCCCTGTACCACCTCCACCTGTACATGCCCACTGTGACGTACACGCCCACTGTGAAGTACACGCCCACTGTGACGTACACGCCCACTGTGACGCACGCACTTCATTCTTCTGTTTTATTTTCTTAATCGGTGATAGCAACGTCGCGTAGTCATTTTGGTACAAATGACAAAAATCCGCAGCTCACTAGTGTGATGTGCAGCTATTCATAGGGGGCGCCGACAGCATGCAGCACTTTAAGGTGACGTCAGCTCCGTCTAAGTCGTTTTAGATGGATATTGTGATTTAAAATGTGCAAATTATAACATAATGATCCACGGGTGTCATAGATTATAACTATAGAGCAGAGACAAGCTCAATAGGTTCTCTTTAAAGGTGAACTAGGTTAACCCTGAGCTGGGACGATCACGGTGCTTTCACACAGATGCAGTTATGGAGATGACAGGATATCATAATGTCTCTCTAATGATGCTTCTTCTCATGGGCATAATTGACACGTTCAGAGTCTTGTATAACGATTTCAAATGGACGTTTCACAGCCCAGAGCCTGTTATTTAAGCAGAGGCTGACAGAGTCCAGTGAAATTATGGCCCACTCGCTCAAAAGAACAGCTACAGTCTGAAGGATTCTTTTATGTGGCCTATTTTAGCTCTTTGTACGCTCATCACAATAATTAGTACATCAGCTGTATTTGTGAGGGTCAATTCTAACTTTCAGAGGTGAGGTTCACAAGCATCTGGCCAAATTTACTTTAGTTTAGTTCTAGTTTAGTCTTTATTTGAAGAGACAATGTACAAAGGCATTAGGCTCATAAAAAACAGAGATGTTCCACACCAGATTAGAGCTAAAGCCTTTCCACCTGCAGGCCCCGATTTACACAAATACATGATACAATGCAGTTACATTCAGTCAACAATAAGAACAGAATAGTGTCACACACACACACACATACACACATACACACGCACAATCACACACTCACTAACACACACACACACACACAGTCAAACACACACACTCACTAACACACACGCACACACACACACAGTCACACACTCACTAACACAAACGCACGCACACACACACAGTCACACACACTCACTAACACACACGTGCACACGCAGTCACACACCCTCACTAACACACATGCATGCACACACACACGCACACACACACACTCACTAACACACACACACACGCGCACACACACACACACACAGTCACACACACACTCACTAACGTGCACACACACACACACGCACAGTCACACACACTCACTAACACACACGTGCACACACACACACACACACAGACACACGTACACTCACTAACACACACACACACTCACACACACACGCACAGTCACATTAGGTATTTACAAAATCACATGAAAATCTCTTTGTCAAAGCCTCAGAAGCTAAGCAGGGCTGGGCCTGATCAGGACTTGGATGGGAGACGACTGGGAATACCAGGTGCCACAGTGGGGCCCCAGTGGAAATGTGTCCTTAGGCAAGACACTTCACCCACATTGCCTAGTATGATTGTGGTGTGTGAGTGTTGGTGGTGGTGGGAGGGGCCAATGGTGCAGATTAGCAGCCTCACTTCCATCAGTCTGTCCCAGGGCAACTGCAGCTACAATAGTATCTTACCACCACCTTTCTCACTGACAAACCCACATCACAGCATTGCCCGCTCTGATTGGACAGAGCTCAGAGAATATGCAGATTCTGGTTTGAAACAATTCCAGCTTTACACCTATAAAACACTGCTAAAATGCTGCTATAAATCTGTTAAAATGTAACTACTAACTTCTACTTAAGTACAATTTTGGCAGCAGTACTTGTACATGTAATTGAGTACATTTTCAGCCATGTAACTGTACTTTTACTTCAATAGAAATCTGCAGTACTCTTTCCACTACTGGTAAAAACAGGTCTTTGTATCAACATCAGATTGCGGTCAGTATATAAGTATGAAGACACTTGATTCATCACAAACAGGAAAATCAGAAGGCCCAGGTTTAAGATCATTCAGATATTATCACGTTCATTTAGGAATGGGTTTACTCAGATTATCCTGTGTTAGAGTCACAGTCATTCTTTGTACAAATGTTTTTGGATTACAATAGGCCATACCATGCTCAAAGTGCAAATCTATTCTTCTCATTCTCACCTGTGGTCAGATGCCTCCTGGACTCATGAGGAGGGGTCATGTGGCTCCAGGTTAGACCCAAGACACAACAGGGACCAGCTCAGGATCTGGAA
>KN483913.1:19337-33354 GCA_000787095.1 Periophthalmodon schlosseri
ACAACAGGGGCCAGCTGAGGATCTGGAAGGGCGGGGATGGGACAGGACTGGAGAGGGGCTGGAGAAGAGGGAACGAGGGGTGTTATCGTAAAGGTAAAGAAAGTGTACAGCAGATAGGGTTAGGGTTCATGTAATAATAATGTAATAAAAACATACAGGGTTCCCACACTTTGCTTGAAATCATTTTCCAGGACTTTTCCAGGGCATTTTAGTTATAATCAAGGAATCTACAACCAGATTACCCCTGTTTTAGATGTAGAAAGAGGGGTAGATGTAGTCTAAGCATAAGTCTACACATCCGCAAATGAATCATACACCAAGGCTAACACACTGTTCTGTAGATCACCAAACATATTTTCTAGTGGAACTCAAATTATACACATCATATCCACTTACAATAAACAAGCGAGTGTGCACCACTCATTCTCCTCATGTGAATGGCACTTGTGAGTCCTGTGTATAGTGTACTTATACACAGGAAAGTATGGGACGCCTGTTTGTGACAACAAGGTCTCACCAAACAGGGAAGATGAAAAGAGGAGAGATTTTGTATCAAATCGGTGTCATTTTCTGCATTTTGGTGAATTTTAGAGGTTTTTCAAAAACCCAACTGCTCTAATAGGAGGCAGTAAAAGTCTTACTTTGATATCCAATAAACAGCAAAAAAAAGTGGGGAGACATTTTCAAGGACAAAATATATATTTTCCAGGACATTTGGTAAATGGTCACATTTGGGTTAAGTGTCTTGCCCAGGAAGACAAGTGTCTTGCCCAAGGACGCAACGACAGAATTCATCTGTGGGAACTGGAATTGCACCGCCAACCTGTGGGTCAGTGGATCTGACCGGTCAACCAATGATGTTTATGTCAAGAGTGGGATTCAAACCACCAATTGTCAGATCAGAGGACAAACAATCTATCATCTGAGCAACTGTCGCTCCATGTATTTTCCATGTCTGGAAAACAGGCCAATTATTTTCCAAGTTTTCCAGTATTTCCAGAATGCGTGAGAACCCTGACCTATTCTCTCAGCTGTCACGATATGAACTTTTAGTGTTACAATTATTGTGAGAAAAAAACACCACTATATAAAGATTGTTTCTGATTATTGACACCACGAACAAACAGTGAAATCCTTCATTATCTTTCATTTCCGTTACCTAACATGTCGCCGTGTGTGACCTGGTTTATGAAATCAAACTTTCTGACTGATAAAGAAAAGCTGAGGTGGCATAAACAGATAAAAACACTTATGAGTGTTTATATATGAAGTGCACTTTTATATATGAAGTGCACTTTTTTTGGAGTAAAGTTTGAATGGAAATGAATGAATTTTGTACCTGTAATCCGGTACCTGCGGCCTGAGAGCAGGAGCTGGAGAGGTGATGAAGAGGATGCTCAGTGTCCGTGATGAAGATGGTGGTGGTGGCCAGTTGGGCTATTGCTCTGTGGTGGCTCTGAGATGTTTGGTGTGGGGCAGGGGATCATCTTGGATGCGGTATGTGAGATTCTGAGGAGTTTGTTTTTATTGCAGACTGACAGCATAGCGGAAAAACAGGAGGACCAGTTGCCTGGGATCCAGAACACACACTTCAACACTTTATGAAGATGAGAGTCTGGTCAACGGTGAATCTCTTCTGAATTCCGATGGGCGTGATTAACAGGTGGATTAGCCAATCAGGGACACACATGGTCCGTCCACATGGTAAAAACTAAAGGAAAAAAAGATATCAGGGGGCTGAAAAACATGGCACATTTTTGCAGAATCAATGAGCGAAGCAAAAAACTGTTAATCTGATCTGAGAGAAATGTAATTTTATTTGTAAATGATGAATGACCACTGAGCTCTTTCATTTCACATGCATCACTGAAATAAACAAATCTGATTGGACGATGATGTTTGGTTGAACTTGAGATGTGACAAAGGGAGCGTGGACCAGACTGACATCCTTCTGTATAAAAAATACAGAGAGACATCAGCCTGGATTTGTTACGCAACTTCTATACATGTTCTTCCCCAAAAGACCAATTAACGTGATGTGTTCAGAACCCTCTCCTCCTCCTCCTCCCTCTCCTCCTCCTCTCCTCTCCTCTCCTCCCCCTCCTCTCCCCCTCCTCTCCTCTCCTCCCCCTCCTCCTCCTATCAGTCTGGATTTGCCAGGGAAGAGAAACAGTAGAGCAGAACTGAATAGATGATGCTCTTACAGCAGTAGCAGGAGATCAGAATCAGAATCAGTTTTATTGCTGTTGTCAGTGAACAAACTTCACAAACAGGAATTTACTTTGGTGTTATGGTGCAACATGAAACAAAAAATTATAATATAAACTAAAATAAAAAAAATAAGGGCCTGCATTAAAATAAGGTAAATCAAAAATGTGGGAGCAATGTGGAGGGTTCTGAGTGTACAGAGAACATGACACACTTTGTTGTGCATGTTTATGGATGTCTATGTGTTGTGTCCAGGGTGAGTCCAGGATATTTAAATGTGTTTACCTGTTCTATTGTGTGGCCATTAATGTTTAGCTGATTCAGACTGAGAGTGGATGCACTAAAGGCCATTTTCTTTGTTTTGTCAGTATTGATGTGGAGATAATTGTTGTTGCACCATTGTGTAACATGGACGGCTGAGCTGTGGTAAGCGGTGATGGGATGCTGGTAGTGATGGTACTTTTGGCTCTTTTATGGGTTTTGAATCTTTTGGATCTGTTTATTTCAAAGAGACGTTCAAAAGACTGGCTCTTTTACTGTTTTTTTCTGTGATTAGTTTGTTGTTAAAATTAGTTCTTACATTTGCATATATAATAAATAAACACACAAGGCTTAAATGTGTTTAAAATAGTTCAAACTGAGAGTGGGAGTATGTTTACCATTTCAAATTATGAATAATCTAAATAAAACGTTGCTATACAATAATAATAATTTTCAAACTAACTATTAATATGATGCCAAATATGTTTTTTGTGCACAATGCTCTCTCTCTCTCCCGTGTTGCCTGCTCTGATTCTGTGATGATTCTTATGTCAGTTCAGTGTTAATCAGTATATAAATGCATACAAATTAGAAAGAAAAAGATTGGCTCTTTTAAAAAATGAGATCCGGATCAACTCGTTCACTAGACGCTGGTTATTAAGAAAACATAAGAAGAAGATGCAAACTAGATAAGCAAGATTTTAAGAATATAATATAAAATTCTAATTTGAAGTGACAAGTTACATATTCAGCTTCAAAAAGAGTGAAAGATGTCAGGCCTGTTTCCAAAGGAAATAACCCACCTGCACTGTAACCAACGGGAAGAGATTTCTAAAAAGTCAAAACATGAGTGTAATGAATGTACTCAGACTACATGATGTAATGCGATCAGTGGTATTATAAACAGACAGTTTTTGTTCAGCATTGCGCTTCCCTAATTATAACTTTCCCTTCCATAGTCACGCCGCCTGGCCGTGGTCAGCCCTCCCTCCCCCGGATCAGCTCTCCCTCCTCCGCCGCTCTCTGGACCAGCGCTGGAGCCATATTGGAGCCGCTTTTCCTACGGCGAAACGATTTCACAGGTGGCCGCCGCTTAGAGACTTACTTTTCTGGACAAAAACTCACCCACAGTTCCCGGTACCAGCCCCGAGACCACATCCAAACCAGCCCGGTGAGCCCCAACCCGAATAAACCCGAGAAAACGCGAAAAAAACGGGGAATTAGCGGTTAACTACTCCGGCTACTCACTTCTACTTTTCCCATTGAGGCTAACAGTCGCTAACTTAGCAAAACAACCCATCAAAACATCGTATTTTACCGAATTCAACTTATAACACGCACTTTTATAGACTTTAAACGCTGCAGTACTTAAGTTGGAGCTTGATATTATCAGTTAAAGTTGAGTTATTTGATAGAATTGTAGTTTGAATCTTGCGGAGTGGAGTTGACAGTTGGCTAACTTTGGAGCTAGGTTGCTAATGCTAAAAAGTTGGACGCTTGACTGGAAACTACCAAAACATACAAAAAAAAAATCTATGTTTTTTTCAGATTGTATGGATTTATTATGAAATAGTTGCATTTTGTGGGTGTGTTTGGATAATTTTGATTGCAGAATGAGATCAGAAAAAGTTACAAAAGAGGTGAATTCGTGTCAAAGTGTCATATATTCCAGTTTTTCTCCTTGCTTTTGGCCTTCCAGTGTGTCTAAGCGCACACCTGTACCGTACCTATACCTGTCCGACCACGTGACTGAACACAGCTCCAGTGGAAGGAAGCCGGATCCTGGCACAGTTTGGTCCGAATAGGGAAGTGTGTCTCGGCTTGTTTGCTGTGTGAAGGGCAGGGACCTCGGCGCTTTCTCTAATGACATTCTCAAAGTGTTGAGACAAGCCTAAACACATGATTACACTGGATAGCTAGGTAGTTTAACCACTTAGACAGTACAGTTTAAAGCGATATAGCTGCAATTACTGTGGGAAGGGCTCTCAAATCTGTCCTAAGAGGTTTGTTTTATGGAAATTATGTTTTTCAAGTAAATAAAATTATTATACTAAGTGTAATATATAAACCAGGTGTCGCTAAGTAACGTAAAATAGAGCAAATAACAAAGAGTTTTAAGAACAGATGCTTAAGCCAAATGTTTGCCATACTGGACACAGCTGTAAGGTTAAGGTACACTTTATTGTTCCTGTAGGGATCAACTACGTTAAATGCTCAACATACATGAGGTAAAGGCTAAGTTATGCTTTAATGTCCCTGTAGGGAAATGTGTCCTCTGCATTAGTCCCATCCTTCAGTGTCACTGGGTTAAACCTGTCAGGAGCAGTTGGACCCATCTCCAGAACTTGAGCTAGTCTTGGTCAGGACTACTATAGCTGGGGAATTTGACCTTTGGTGCATGTTTAGGTTGATGGAGGAAACTGGAGGAAACCCACTCAGGCACAGGGAGAACATGCAAACTCTGCACAGAAAGGCCCTGGAGTCAAATCTGGAACCTTGTTTTTACTGTGAGGCGTGAGTGCTAGCCACTCAGCCAGTAGTCTGTTACTGTATTTGGTTTTGTATTGCAGATATTTCAAAATGTCATATGATTTCCTATGACAAAAGAGTAAGATTTAGTCAGAGATGAACATGGTCTCAGCAGGGGGTCATGATTTTGATGATTGATAGTTACAACATTATGACATTTTCCAGTATTCTGGGTGAGTAGGATCAGACAATATTCTTATCCATTACCACAGTATTTAAAAATGTGTGGATAAATGTATTGCTTAAAACAGTAAAAAAAAAAAACTTGATGTGGTAACGTGATGTGGCAAGTTGCTTTTAGCTGCTGTTCCTGTTAGCGTTACCACAATAAAATTTCAAACTAAATTTTGATATTAACTCGATACTCAATACTGGTTCCAATATCACAGTGATAATCTTTCTTTAGACAATATACTGTGATTTTCAGCATTAAATGTTCGTACTTTGTTTTTTATTCCCATGTGGCCTTATATCTGTGTAATCCCTCAGTGTCCAGTAGGTTCCATAGTGGTCCATGGGCCTATATTAGTCTATGTGTCTTATACTTGTGAAAGATACAGCTCAACATCATTCTAAAGATATTCAGGAAAGGTTCATTTCTGTCCTGTCAGTGGGACTTTTTTAGTATCGATACCTGCTCAAATGAGTGTCTAGTTTCGATACTAGTTTTTTTGATTAGTTCAAATGAGTTCTAGTTTCGATACTAGTTTTTTTGATTAGTGTCTGATTTTTGATACTTTTGACAAACATAGTTAAGTGTGTTGCTTAAAACAGTTAAAAAAAAAATGATGTGGCAAGTTTCAGTTTTAGCTGCTCTGGATTCTTATCTGTCCCTGTCCTGCTTTGACTCAGAGGTGAAATAAAGTCTTGCTGGGTTTACCTGTTGTAGTTCAGTATGATGTCATTGGTCACATGACGTTGAGCTGTGTCACATGATCAGATTCCGGCGTCTCCGGTGCAGTTTAAGTCTCAGGTTTAAGCTCATTATCTTTCTCCAAACTGCAGATTACAAATCTATTCCTGAGGAGATTCTGAGATCACACAGAAGACTGGAGAGACCTGTCTGCTCTTACATTAATGTGGTGTTTTAAAGTCAGAATTAATAATGCCAATAGGGCAAAATACTACTCAGTAGGGCAAACTAGATACTCATTTGAGCCGGTATTGATACTAAAACAAAACATTCACAGGACAGAAATGAACCTTTTTGAATATCTTTAGAATGATGTTGAGCTGTATCTTTCACAAGTTATAAGACACATAGACTAGTATACGCCCATGGACCACTATGGAACTTACTGTACACTGAGGGATTACACAGATATAAGGCCACATGGGAATAGAAAACAAAGTACGAACCTTTAATGTTTAGACATTCTTTTGTCTAAAGAAAGTGGTTTTTTATTATCAATGTGGTATCAGAATCAGTATCAAGTATCGAGTCTATTCTTTAGTATCGAGTTTGAAATGTTAGTATCATTACAGAGCTAGTGTCATCACATCCTTGTGCATTTTCCAGTTAACATATTAATAAAGCAATTACAATTAATGTCATTTTTAAGAAGCCATCTGCTTGAGACAGCACTCACTCAGTGTTTTATGTGTTTGCAGGGAGCAGGTCTTTTGTTCACTTTTGAATTGATCTGATGGTTTGTTAAAGTTATGATACCTCCTTACTTCGCTGAATGATTTCTGCTTAAGTTTGTACCTTGCTATTTTACTTTAAACTAGGATTGGGCGATATTGCTAAAAAATAAAAACTTGAATTTTTTACACTTTTTAGATGATTTGATGATTGCTTTTTTAATCGATAAACTCAACACTCATTCAGTTTGAAAACAGATTTATTCCAAATAAATCTTATGCAAAAGTGCATAACTGAACATCTTTTCTGACAGGCAAAAATCATTTGTAAACAAAACACTTGTTTTGCATAGGCTTTTACCTTGAACAAGTATTTTATTAGCTAGAAGTGCTCTAAACTCTTACATTTCTTGAGAGAAGGTGGTTTCAGACAGGCTTTGGTGCATGTTACAATGTTCCCTCCAGAACTAAACACCCTCTCCTACACTTGTTGCTGGAATTGACAGATATGTTTTTGCTAGTTGACCGAGTCTTGGAAAATGTGTTTCATGCATTTTCCACCACTGAAGTGGGTCAGAATCAGCGTCTATCTCAGACGCTCAAATATATGGACAGCTCTTAATCTTGTCCTCTTCAGGGATCTGAACTTCAGTGGTGCCCTTTTTGAAAAAGCTGCTGAGGGATTTCTTTTTCTTAGATGAAGATTTACTTTCCTGATCCTGTGTCTCACATGTGTCATCTTTCACAGGAGTAACAGAAATGCCTAAGTAATGCATGTTCCAAAGTTCTATAGTGACTCTCTCCTTTATTCTGTCCATCTTGTCTGGCTCTGTGTAGGTGGTGTGGAATCTGGGATTGATCAGTGATCAGCCAAATCAAGTTCTACTGTGGCTGGGTCACTATATTTTTGGTTAAGATATTCTAGCACACCATTTTGTATTAGTTTTGTGAGCTCAGTGTCATCCTGTTCTGACTTCAGCTGTTGTTGAACAGGTGAAGAGTTGGTTTGATAAAAGAAATGCTAACAAACATTTCACCTGATGATGCATCAGTAAAGTCTTGTAAGGGCTTCATGGCTGTTTTAACTAGGGCTGTGCAAAAATATTGAAATATCGATATATCGTATCATTTCATTTAATGATACAGTATCGATATCGTGGGCTGCTGTATTGATATATTGCCAAGAGTATTTTTTTTGTATATTTTACCAAATTATTCTGTCACAGCGCTACAATTGTGTGGCTTGTTTAGAGGAAAGAAACTTGTTTATGCAGAACATGTGACATTTAATTCACTGTTTTGATGATTAAAATAGGTTTATTTCATATTAACTTTGGTTTAACAAAGACTTTTAGTATCACAGTTATGATTTAGTAGATATGTTGTGATCCTTCAGAGCCGTTAAACTGCACATGTCCCTGTACATGTAAATGTGGAGCTCATAAGCTGTGGTTGAATAATACTGGCCAATGCAACAGTCTGATGTGTTTTCTAGTTGGTAAAATGCACAAAATGCACTTTATGTTCATTCATCTTCAATAAATGGAAGATAAATAAAAAATAATAATAAAATTAATGTAAATTTATTTTTTGTGAAAATGGGGTTGATCAGTAAGTGTCCCGAAAGCCTTTATTTTTCACTGAATTGTATCGAATCAATTTGAAATCTATCGTGTTGTATTGTATTGAATCGACAGTGCACTGTGTCGAGATACGTATTGTATCGTGGCCTATGTATTGAGGTATGTATCGTATCGGTGGCTTCTTAATGATACCCAGCCCTAGTATTAACACACTCTAAGATGTCAGTGTCCTGACAGGTATGAACTAAATGCTCAGTCTTCATGTCTGCACCCAAGATTTGTCCAGTTGCCTCCTTCTTCTCCAGTCTGCGCTCGATCATCTGCTGACGGGATCTTCATTTTGTTGGAGATTCTGAGATGAGCTGATGAGCAGGAGGCCAAGTTTTGCTTGTACCACTGCCATGTCCCTCTGCTCCTTCCAGCTAAAAGAGAAGGCACTCACTACTGTTCTGTAGACTCAACACGAGGATCCCTGCAATGTCATTTAAAAGGACCTCGGAAGCTGATCATTTACCATTAGAAATGACCGAATCTCAAGTTACCAATTTAACTACTGCTCTTCTGCAGTGTTCTGTCACCTGGTTTAGTCCTGGTTTAGTCCTGGTTTAGTCCTGGTTTAGTCCTGGTTCAGACCTGGTTCAGACCTGGTTCAGACCTGGTTCAGTCTTGGTTCAGACCTGGTTTAGTCCTGGTTTGTTTTGTCTTGATTTAGGCCTGAGTCGTCTTCAGCTCCAGTGAATCTTGCTGTAACTTTCAAAGCCAAATGTTTGTTTTAGGTTTATTACAGATTTAGCAGTTTATGACTTAATATATTTACAGGGCTATCTGCATGTGGTCTGTAGCTTCAAACGTGTTTAAATATGATTAACAATTGTTTTATGCAAACCACAATGAGGAAATGCAATATAGGCCCCACCATAGAATCACACACAGACTGCAAATGAGAGCGACCTGGAGACCGAGGGACCCGGAGACGGGGGGACTGGACCCAAATGTTTAATATATCACTACACAACTGACTGCTCTCTTTGTCAACCGAACAGAGATGTGTGCTGGGTTCAGAGTGTCATTGGAGCCTTTGCGTTTGAGGACGCACACCTGCGTCCAACATATGACACACTGAAAAGTAGAGATTTTCCAATTCTGCCGTCTTACGGCTCTCAATGCTCAGCGGTGCAGAGATCTGGACCAGCAGAGAGTCATGTGGTCAGCAGTACTCTGCAGTAGTTTAGTGTAGAACTCAGCAGTTAGAATGAGTGAAAGCAGCACAGTGTAAGATGAGGATTTTACTAGAACTAAAGCATCTATCACTAAATCAATGCTTTTACTGTAGTTTGTTTTTTTAGCTGAAATCTTCCAGGAGGGCCCGTCCTCTGACCTGAAGGTTGGCAGTTCAAAACCTGCTCTTGACATAAACATCAGAGTGGTCAGATCCACTGACCCACAGGTTTCCAGTGCGTTTCTGCTGTTGTTGTGTCTTTTGTGCAAGACACTTTTAACATGGTTTAAAATCATTCTATTATGATCTGCATAGTGCCATGTGTCCTATACGGCAAGACATCAGGACAGATGTTGTGAGTACAGCCCTGGACTACGTAAATGCAGTGCAGTTTTGACTTCTGCTTGTGAGAGTCTGGGAGTCACTTTCTCTTCCTCTTTTCACTGAGGCCCTTCACAACGGTTTGTTAAATATAAATCCTGCATTTGTTTGTTTTGTTTTGACTATGTAGATGTGCTCTGGCACCGTACTGTGTGCAAGTGTCATTATTCTGACGTGTGGGCTAAATATGTATCGCAGCTTTACATCAGTTCAGTGGCACTTGTTGAAAATAACAGGAAATGGTAGTGAGGGGCTATTCTGCTCTAGAGCGATCTGTGTCATCAGCGCACAGCTCCCTCCAAAATGCAGTTTACACAAGAAACAGGGACCAAAATGGATTCCTCTGATCATATCTGACTGAATACAGTTTGTTTTGTACATGGCTTGTTCCGACCTAGAGTTGTTACGATATTAATATTTCAAGCTCTATTTCGAAACTAAGGAATAGACTCGATACTCGATACCGATACTACAATAATAAAAAAAACTTCTTTCTTCTACTATGATTTTCCTGTCCTGCTGCTGCCATAATGAACACAGGAGATGTGCTTTAGTGCCTTCAGCAACAAAAGTGAAAAAAGGCAAATCAGTCTTGTCTAACCCATACCCCTGTGTGTCAGCTGCCCTCCCATGATACTCCTATACCCCTGTGTGTCAGATGCCCTCCCATGATACTCCCATACCCCTGTGTGTCAGCTGCCCTCCCATGATACTCCTATACCCCTGTGTGTCAGATGCCCTCCCATGATACTCCCATACCCCTGTGTGTCAGATGCCCTCCCATGATACTCCCATACCCCTGTGTGTCAGATGCCCTCCCATGATACTCCCATACCCCTGTGTGTCAGATGCCCTCCCATGATACTCCCATACCCCTGTGTGTCAGATGCCCTCCCATGATACTCCCATACCCCTGTGTGTCAGATGCCCTCCCATGATACTCCCATACCCCTGTGTGTCAGATGCCCTCCCATGATACTCCCATACCCCTGTGTGTCAGATGCCCTCCCATGATACTCCCATACCCCTGTGTGTCAGATGCCCTCCCATGATACTCCCATACCCCTGTGTGTCAGATGCCGTCCCATGGATACTCCATACCCCTGTGTGTCAGATGCCCTCCCATGATACTCCCATACCCCTGTGTGTCAGATGCCGTCCCATGATACTCCCATACCCCTGTGTGTCAGATGCCCACCGCATGTGTCAGATGCCTTCCCTCTGAGTGTAACTGTTGTACACAGAGGAAGAGCAGAGATAAGAGTAGGACAGTCATTGGAGTGTGTATCTTCTGCATCAGGGAGGAGTCCAGTCCAGATCCTGGTTTAGTCCCAGTTTAGTCCCAGTTTAGTCCCAGCAGAGACTTCAGTCCACTGCTCTGCTCCAAACCAATTTTTCTTGTTTAAAGATACACTGTGTAACTTATCTGGTGGAGAGTATGACACCTTTTTGTCTCCATGGAGATGTTATTGCCTGGAATGTTCCACAGAATGGAATTAAACCTGGCCAAGTTACAGGTTAGATCTATGGAGGGATGAGCCTGCCTACAGACAGAATGCATGCTTTTTGTCCATTCACAGCACAGACTTTTACAGGCCCGTTTTAGCACATTTCTGATTGTCCAAATAATGTGAGAATTTCATCAACAAACCCACCTCTGAAGTCTCATTTTAAAGACGAGTGAAAGTGCATATGACATTCTCTAAAAGTCCCTTCCTAGTCAGGGCACTGTTTAGGGGCAGATAGAAGCACTGGTTTATTGCACTGTTGATCCTGATTATGAATAAAACACTCTTAAACAAACCATTATGGTGTAAAGTTGCTAGCATTAGCGCTAACCTTAGCTTGAGCTGTTAAGAGCGAATTTCTACATCTCAGACAAAAATCCAGTCTGTATATGTGAAATACAGCTTTACATAAACTTGTATGATTATTATTATTCCATAAAGATTTGTACCAGTCCAATCTGATCATTAGTTATGACACAAATCAAGTTTTATCAGAGTTCAGACTTTAGACTTTTTTCACTCAGTCACATGACCTGACTGTAGTGAGCTGAGCTGTCCAAATCGCTCTGTAAATGAGGCTCTATAGAGTCTGATAAAGAGTGCAGGGATGTGTAGTGAACGAGGGGTTAGGGGCTGGGGACGACATTCGGACACAGCCTAAGATTTGACTAAAAACCGGTCTAGTCTCTTTATAGAACTTGTCAGTTATGATTTGACACCTAAAGATAAATGTCAACACCTTTATTTAGTTAAATGAAGGTTTATAGTGTCAGAAAAACTTCCTTGTGTGTAAACTCACTGTGAGTGGAGAGGGATTCTGTTTTACAACTTAACGCTACTTGCTGTATTTTTGTACTTTTTTTTGTACTTTTCTTCACAAAACGCCACTGAACTGATGTAAAACACTGATAAATACTTGGCACAGATACTGTCCACCAAACCAAGTCAGAATTAGAAAAACATGTGCATCTGACAATCTGGCATCTGGCACTTTAACCTTGAGATGGTTCATCATATGTGGATATAGGAGAGAGAATATAAGTTGTTCTGCTCTTTATGAAATAGCTGTGAGGCTTTAATCAGGCCATGTTTTATTCTCAGTCAATGTGGATCTTGAAGTCAAACGGATCATCATTTCCTCATAATTTAAAAGCCTTTCTGCGTTTGAGCACTGAGCACTCAATATGTGCCGTTCTGATCTGTGCCGTATGCTCCCAGTCCATATGTTTTATGTATGGAGTATTCTGTAGGAGTCTGAGCAGAGGATAATTAACAGGACTTGCATCTGTCCCACGCAAAATTAATGATGAAAATGAGGCATATGTTTTGGTTTAATTGGAATTTGAATGCACATGCAGCTACTGATGAACTGCCATTTTAGAGACTTTATGATCCAAACACCCAACCTTTCCATTTATTAAAGGTGCACTATGGAACTTTTCTGGCTGCTTATTTCCATTTTTATTTATTTATTTTTTTGCAATTAAAAAAAAACCAAAACTGTAATTGAATAAAGGCAAGACAGAGAAGTTTAATGTCATACTGTGGAAAATTCCAGGCAAAGCAATAACATCTCCATGGTGACAAGCAGGTGGTGAATCCCCAAATGAAACGTTACATGGTGCACCTTTTTAAGTTAACCTGGCCAACAAGATGAACTCTGATGTTTCACAAACTCACGAGAAGCCATCTGGGGCGGGGACACCAGTGTTTCAGACCAGTCACAAAGCAGCATTGTGATGTGGGTGGAGCCAAAGATAACGTGCCCAAATGAATCAAAACAAACATGGTGGCGCAGACAGACGTACTTGAGCATATTTTAGTAGAAATCCAGACCATTTAGTTTGTGCCAATCATGCAGAGGGAAGAACTTTGTCTATTTTGAGCTTTGGAGATGTAGACAGACTAATAATAAAGGTTTACTCAAACAAAATACAACTTCAGGTATGTTTTTGAGGAGGTAACATTATAACACGGCTTAAAGTCATCAAATAGAACCTGGATTGTGTGATTCCTGTAGATCTTTTGCATTCATTTCATTAGATTTGATGTGTCTTAATACTTAATGATGATGTTAGAACTGTTCACCCTCTGCTCCTCCAGACTCCAGAGGCTTTTATTTAAACTCGTATAAATCTGGTGTAGTCCTCACCTGTGGTTCACATCTGGACCTGTCGACTCCTCTCTCATTATGGTTATTACATTCGTCATCTCCTCATGGACTCTGGCCTCTGCTATCAGCTCACTGTTTAACACCGGAATGGAACTGCACGTAGTCCTGGTGTAGTCCTGGTGTAGTCCTGGTGTAGTCCTGGTGTAGTCCTGGTGTAGTCCTGGTGTAGTCCTGGTGTAGTCCTGCTTCAGTCCTGGTGTAGTCCTGGTGTAGTCCTGGTGTAGTCCTGGTGTAGTCCTGGTGTAGTCCTGGTGTAGTCCTGGTGTAGTCCTGCTTCAGTCCTGCTTCAGTCCTGTTTTAAGATTAGTCAGAGCTCTGCAGCAGTGATCCGCAGCCTTCACATTTCCACATTATCTGTTTTTCAATGTTTTTCTTTTGCACAGAACAAACTGAACTAGCACCAAACAGATTGGACAGTGTCAGTGCGTCACTCTCTGTGCTACTAAACTAATACAGCCACCATGTGTCCAGTGTGTACAGCAGCTCACTTAACCTCATTTAACATTCTACCTGGATCAAGGTTTGAATCCTGCACTTTCATTATTGATTGAAACCAAAGAGCTGTGGAACA
>KN483914.1:0-12491 GCA_000787095.1 Periophthalmodon schlosseri
ACTGAAAAGAAAAACTGTTCCATATGGTATTTCCTTTTAAGCTTGACCTATGTCTCTATGTCTCTATTTGTGTTGCTCATCATCTCACTTGCAAATACCTTAGTACTGTTTTATTAGAGCCTAAAATGTACAATTTATATGGAGGTTACCACATGTTAAGCCCATAGTCTATAGTTAAGACTGGAGATAGACCTATATATTGGTTGGCCACTTGCACTTTTGAGTGTATCTTGAGCTTATATCTCCAGCAGAAGATATTTAGTTTGGCCCAACCAGTTGCCTAAAACGATGTATAAAACTTCATTTAAACACTTGAGGACACAGAAGAGGATACTGCACAAAACATGACTAAACTGCTCTCTTATTCAGTTTGTCGTAACAACCCAAAATGTCTGCTTTGAATAACTGTTTTTCATGTGGTATTTCCTTTTAAGCTGTAACAAGATAGAATAGGTTTGATGCAGTAGTAAAAAAGTTTAAATAAGCACATATTCACTTAAACTTACAAAAAATGTTTTTCTTACCCAAACTCCACAGAAGACATATGGACATACCGGTAATCCAAATCATCCAGGTGTTAAGTGCCATGTTTTAGTTTTCCTCAAGCATATCCTTATTCCTAAATATAAGACCTATGTTATAGTGCAAAAGAACCTTAGAAACTCACTAAGCAGACCTCCAGCACAGAATTATAAAAAGACTCACTCATGTCGGCCCATCTGTTTTGCATATAGCTGCCTTGTGCCAAAAGTTTGTCTTGCAAATATATGTATGTAAACCTGTCCCACATAAAAAGATGTTGATTAGAACAGGAAGAACATCTAGTATTGTAATATAGTTTTTGTATTTGTTTTATTACTATCTAAAAAGTAATGATTGTTGAAACTAGTAGCCTACCTATATTTTATTTGAATGAAATATGTTGAGTTTCTATTGTTTAAATGAAGATGTAATGACAAAGTGATTTTACCCATTCTTTAAACACAAATGTAACAAAATATAAAGAAAAACACGGTTGAATATTAAACACATTATAATATATTACTCTGTGTATGTACATGCTGTTTTGTGTCAAGTTCATGTGGTATTTTTAGTACGTCCATCTCCACTAGAAACATAAAATAAAAGTAGTTTCTCATATACTCGACTTGAATTCATTCTGATATAAATCAAGACGATGCTAAAACTTTTTTTTCCAGTATTGGTACCATGGTACTTGTTCAAATGAGTAGGCTCGTTTTGATACTAGTTTTAGTATCATTTAGCGGTATCAATACTTTTGACAGCTCTATCAGCATAGTGTTTTGGGGGGTTTGGGAGTTATATCTCATTTGCTGATGCACTAGTTCATGCTAGTTAATGCTATACAATTTGTTTATGATTATTTAAGAAGATGGAATGATGGAACAAGCTTGTGCAGATCAACCAAAAGGGACAGACCGTAGTCACCCAAATTTGATCAGAAGGCTGATAATAATTACATGTTTAAAGGCCCAATATGTAACTTTTCTCATCGAGTGACCACCTCGAACAGTAATAAAAGTGGGAGAAGTTGGGAAATGTGTTTTAGCCTCATTGAAACTGCTCCACTCCTCGGTGCAACAGTAAATATTAGAGACTTTTTATTGACAATCTCAACTGAACAAAAAATAAAGCTAAAAAAAAAAAAAATGTAACAAAAATATGAGCAACAACTTAAGGTAATTCTAAACTACTGAGGAGTAAATCAGTTCAACTGAGGTTAAAAATAGTTGTTAACCTTAAAAAAAAACAAAAAACATTTGATGACATCACAAGGTGGAACAGAGCATTTTGAGCTTTGGAGATGCAGACAGATGGCAATGAAAGAGGGCAGCGTAGACCTGCCAAATCTGTAGTTAAATAAAAAAAATCAGCAGCATCACATTTTAACACAAAATTACGTAATAATTTCATGTAAAAACATGAGACAAAATTGTTGTAGAATAGACTGTAGTAGCCCGAGAGTTGAAGAGAAGAGACATGACGCTGGAGATATTGTGATAGTGTTGTCCATTCTAGTCTAGTCCAGTCTGGCTATACTTCTGTTGTAGGGAGTATTATTCCTCTGGTGATGCACGCTAAGATAACAAGGACTGAGCTGGCTTAGATACCCTACAGCACAGAAATGGAAATTTTTGAGTAATTTCCCCCACACTGAGCAGCTCGGTGCCTCAGTGAAATGTGATATGCAATTGAAAGTCCATGTTAAATCCATGTGCCATTAAAATCTCCAAGAGCCACAGCAGACTGCCATGCCCTGACCTCTGACCTCGAGGTGTGTCCTATTCTGCCCACACACCACGAGTTCCCTAATACTGTCTATTTTTGCAGCCATTGTTGCCTCCAACACAGAATCCAAAATTACTCAAACATATGTGAATGAAACAAAACACAACTCCTTAACAGCATTATAACATAGCTTAAAGCTCACAAGAGAGTAACTGGTTCAGGTTTAACTGGTTCATTTGATTAGCAGTATACTTACCACTGATTGTATATAGACTTACCTGTAAAAGTTTAGTTGGTCAAAAACTGATCACGAAGCAAACTAGTGAACTTCCTAATGTGTCCATCTGAGGGCGGTAATGGACGTTTTCTCTGGGAGCGCTAAATAAAGTAGAAGAAGCGCAACCCGGAAGTATCCATTCACCCTCAGCCTGATGAAAGCATGAACTAACGACATTGACAAAAACAGTGAGTAACAAACACACTATTTGCCATTACGCTTAAAATCACGCGTGCACAGACGTTTCTGCAAAGGACGGATAAATCAAGTGTGATAGACCTGAGGAAAATTATCTTAAAGGACCAGAAATTGGCTAATAATTAGATTTAAGTGTGCATCTAAG
The DNA here is from genome assembly GCA_000787095.1 of Periophthalmodon schlosseri. Taxonomy (NCBI): domain Eukaryota; kingdom Metazoa; phylum Chordata; class Actinopteri; order Gobiiformes; family Gobiidae; genus Periophthalmodon; species Periophthalmodon schlosseri. The sequence continues at coordinate 2,871 of KN483914.1, forward strand.
CAGCCAATGGCAATAAAGCCATTTCTGAATCTGAAAAATCTATTCGTAAATTGCAAGCCAGGTAGTTTTGCAGTGGGGTTGAAAGTTATTTAAAGATAAATGTATTAATCATTGTAATAGTTTATTTATGTTAATGTTATCAGTGATTGGGAAGATTGTAAATGAGCAATGTTTCTCTATCATAATACTTTTTAACACCTATATCTGACATTAAGAGACCGACATCCCTGCCAAGATCATTTCATAGAACTATCACTATTACTTTACTGTCTGTATTATTAACTGTTACTAATAATTTATTTTTATTTAGGACATGTCTGCAGGTTGTGCCAGATGGCTGCTCAACTTTTCAACCCAAGCGATAAGAAGTAGCAGCCTAGTTTATCGGTTATCCTTAGCGAGAAGTACCACATGCACAGACAAACCCAATGTCTTTACAATCTTCTGGAGTCGATCTATGTTATGCACAATGGCAGAGAACACTCAAGAAACCCCCACACCTAAGAAGAAGAAGCCTAGTGGACAAAGTAATGCCTCTATAAGCAGCATTGGCAGGAAGATCCCCCATCGTCTTATACAGGTTATAGGGGAGAGCGGGGACAACATGGGGACAATGCACCGGTCCGATGTCCTCCGAATCCTGGACGAGCAGGGACTGAAACTAGTGCTGCTGAGCGAGAACCAGGATCCTCCCGTGTACAGGCTGATGAGTGGCAAGCAAATCCACCAGGAGCAGCTCATGCTCAGGGAGAAGCAGAAAGCGAAGCCAGGTCAGTCAGTTCAGTAAGATGGAAGAGACTGGACTTATTCCATTAGTTTATGCCATACTTCTAATTAAAATGGCATTGCAGTGTTAGGCAGGTGAAATCTTAAATAATTCATAATTCGGAACTGCGTGGGCAACAAAGTGGAGGATGAATAAATGTACTTGTGTTCCTCTGTGTTGGCTTAAAAACACAATTTACTATAAACAAGCTTGGTTTTGAAACTAGCCAAAGAAAACAAGAATCTTCTTAGGGCTGCCAGTTCAATTGCGATCAAACCAAAATCACAAAGGCTGCAATTATCTAGGTAATATAATGTCAACTTGAACTGACCATTGCAAACTACAAAATATCTCTATGGGGTAATCATTGTATAAAACCAGCTCTACCTCCACTTACATTTAATTTCAGTATTTCAGCTCCTGGATGTGTTTAACATGTACTGAAAAATAACCTGAAAATGTAATCACTACCGCAGTACTTGTCACTGGGGCCGACCAATGCATTTTATTGAGATCATAAGGATTTATATGGATCACAGCATAAAGGAGAATGCGTGGAGTGAGTTATCCGAACATTCAGGTGTAAGTTTAATCTACCCTTTATACAATATGTAGATGAGATCAAAGAGACACTGAATCAATGTAGCATGTCTTAACTTGACCAAGAATTTCCTACAGCTTTACTGAAGTCTATTTTCTTGACATTTTATGATCTTTGAATTAGACTGAACTCTGGCTGTTTTGAAAATGTCTACAGCACCTGTCCAAGTAAAGGAACTCACTTTTTCCTCTGGTATTGCCACTCACGACCTCACAACCAAATTGAAACAAGTGGAGACTTGGTTGGAGAAGAAACACCATGTCAGAATAACCCTTCGGTCCAGTCGCAATTCTACTGGCAACATGGTGAGGAACAATAGACAATTCAAATTCTATTACATGTATAATTTGCCTACTTTTTATCTCTCTCTGTAGGACTCAAATTTGGAGAGCTTAGTGCAACAAATTGTGGTCGATTTTGGATATGTGTCAAAGCCCAAAGTGGTCCGAGATGGTCAGGCGGCGATGTGCATCCTAAGGCCTCCTTCAGCCAAAGAACTCACTCAGAAATCCAAGAAAAAGCAAACCGCAGAGTCCAGCACAGAATCTGCTAGCACATCAGCGGACGGCACAAAGAACACAAGTGAGAGTTCTGTACAGCAGTGACACTGTAGAAGCAACTTAGGGATGGTTCCTCTGATATCAGTGATGTGAGAGGATTTTGTTGAAAATGTAGCTGATATTTGCCACCGATATTTTTTCTGTGTTGCCCCAGTCTCTGTGTGCCTATGTGTTGTTCTGTTTATCCTCACTGCATCAGATTTTTTCTTTTTGAACAGACAGTGAAAATTTGAATTTATATCCCAGGTAAATATATTTTGTTATTATTTTTACAAAATCAAATATTTTGCTCATTTGTAAACTTCACTATAACTTTACATAAATTTGGTCCTTGTTGTGGATTTTAAAAGCAAATATCTATAGGTATTAGTCACAACAGCAAGACAAATTTTGGGGGAAAAAAAATCCATATCGGACCATCCCTAAATCAAATACCTTGTGCGGAGAATATTAGACAATTTACAAACTGCACTTGGAGAATTATACAAGTGACACTGGTTTAAAATAAAAAGGACTTACTTGTATTTTGTAGCAGGAAAACCTTTTGAAGATTGGTGTAATCATAAAATTGTGGTTCAACTTTATTTGGAACAATGTTGAATGTAAATGTATTGAATACATTTTGAATTTGAGTGTCAGCCACTGGCAAGATATGTTTTTGTTATCACTTATCACAGATGGATTGTTAAAATTACTACATAAAAACATTTTACAATCCCATGACGACCAAGATAGGTGACTAAAATTAAGTCTTTTGATTGATTGAGCACATTTCTTTAAGTTTAAAGGTGCACTATGCAAGGTCCACTACCTGCTTGTCTCCATGGAGATATTGCTGTTTTGTTTGGAATGTTTCACGGTATGAATTAAACTTGCCTATCACCATGGAGACAACTGAAAACTGTAATTGAATGAAGATAGAAAAGTTTAATGCCATAACGTGGAACATTCCAGGCAAAGCAATAATATTTCCATTGGGACAAGCAGGTGGAGAGGTGGAGGTTGAAAAGTTTCATTGTACACCACACAGCAAAAACATCCAAAAATGTATCTAATGTAATTGTTGGTACATCTTGGTAGTCCATAAAAGGAGTACAGACTAGGCAGTTTTTGATTTCAGCTCAAAACTGTTAGTATGCTAAATGATGTGTCTTAATAGCATTGTAAAAAATAACACAAAAAAGCAACATTTAAATATTTCTTTGCTTTATTTTCAAGATATCACTGTTTTGGTACAAAATAAAGCAAATTTGGCATACAGTTACATTCACCTGTCAGATAAATGTGTCTGTATGACTTGTTAAATGTCAAGTCAACACTTTATCCAATCCTCTCTCAATGAGCAAAGATACTGTCTTAATCCAAGTGCCAAAAATATACTCCGATAACCGCCATGAGGCCCAAAAATAAAATTTATTCCTAGATTGTGTTAGAAAAACAGTAACAGAAGCAGCATAATGATAACTAGCATGCAAGAACAACATGTGTCAATAAGCCTCGAGAACTTTGTAAGAGGAGAAGGGTTTGACAAAGTGATAGTCTAAGTTCCCACAATGAGGACACTGCTGAACGTTACTGTACTCTGAAAAATACTGCATTCCCACTCGAACATCCACCACTGGCTTCCCGCAGTGCTTACAATTGAGACGGGCCTAAAGATAAAAACAAAATGGGAAAAAGGAGTAATTATAAAAAAGTATTACCTATACAGTCTTATAATAATAGGACCAGGAAATGTGTTACTTGTGACCTACAAGTTCTAATTTCCAAAACAAAACTTATAGGGAGTAAGGTAACAGATTTTTGAGTTGGAGAAACTGTGACAATGGAATAGTCTGGCCCATTGGCAATAAATATCTTTTTCATATTTGTTTATTGTAAAATGCAATAAAAATATGTTGTATTTGTAGACTATTGTCCCTGCAGGGAAATGTGGCCTCTAAATTGGACCCATGCTACAACCAGTGCCTTAGGGTGACCTTAGGGCGACCTGACAGAAGCAGAGGGTGACTACAGAGCAAGAGTTTTTGATTTTGCATATTTTCGAACCAATATTTGACGTCTTGTTGACACCTCTATATAAATGTATAAAAAAATAACAGCTAAACTGTATAGTACAAGAAAAATTCAAATCTGTCAACTGGACAAAACGTTGTAGGAGTGAAAGAGAGTAAGGTAACCAATTCCCTCCTACAACTTTTTGTCCCGTTGACAGATTTGAACTTTTCTTGTACTATGAATCATACCTGGACGACAGGGATTACACAGGCAGCTAAATGGTTTTCTTTTGTGTCATGTTTGCTGTTAGAATGAATCCTAACTAATGCCCAAGACGTTATATGATACATTTGGTCTTGAAGTATTGATTCACAGTTTAATAATTGTGGATTTACCTTTCAAATACTAATACTTAATTGTATAATTACTGTAATTCTAATGTACCTGGCAACATGGAGAGGCTGCGAGTATGTCGTAGGTGTACATGGTGCCCAGTTGGTGCCAGCTCCCGTCCCAGCGTGACTTGCATTTGATACAGACGATCTTATGGACTCCTTCTAAACAGTCCACACAGATGGCGTAGAGGTGCATAAGCCTCCCTGCATGCGAGAGATACACAAGCATTTATTTAGTTTTGGCTTTTCGCCTTGTGTTTTCAAGAATGTAGCTGTTTTATATTTTGTATGTGGAAAAGTACAACATTGAAACATATTACATGTATTGGTTCAGTACACACAGGATCTAAATTTAATCTTTACATTTTATTGGTGATCATCGTGGCTATCAGTAGGCCTGTCACGATATATTGAAATGTGACATATTGCTGAATATAGACGATAAACGATAATATTGGAACTAATTTATGCCACTGACACAAAAATCCAAGAGCAGATTTAAACCACAAAAACTATTCTAAATATACAATATTGTTAAAAAATGAGTTGCATAAGTAAACAGCCGAATGAAACACTTTAGTAATTAGTTTGCATCTGTAAGAAGTTATTAATTCAACCTTTTACAGCTCAAATCTTATCATAGCCAAAAAATAGCCAAAAATGTCCAGTGTGCAAAGAAAATGTACACATGATAAATATTGACCTCCAAAAAATATTGTTCCAGCTTCATATGTTGAATGATAAGTTGATATAGTGATTATCGTGACAGGCCTAGCCATCAGTAAATTACACAACACTTTTTTAAACTTTATAATAATGACCTAACTCCTTAACTTCTTCAGCTGTTTGCCTTTAAAATGTTCAGCATTAAATTCAGTTAGATAGGACAAAAGCATTAATAATGTATTTAGTGTGCTGAATATCAAGGCCTTTTCTGTAGATATCAAAGGATAAGGTCAAGATCAAAAACACTCCATGCATCCACAGCTTACATCTACAGAGACCAGGCAAACGTATACCCACACAGGACAATATTATGGATTGATATGAGCAATTTTCATGTGCTAAGTATTTGGACGTAACAATAAGAAAGGATAATAATTAGCTCTGGACCCATTTGAGAAAGGGGCGTCATTACATTCTACGACCTGGGAAAGACCACACTGCCACTGGCCCTATAGCATGAGATCCCAGAAAACCCTTTTTAAATGAACCGCATTGGAAATAAAACATGAGTAGCAATATATAAATGGCATAATGAAACACCTAAGTGGTATCATTAGTGGTATCAATAGTAATAGTTTCACACTAATGCAAGTAATGATCGATGGTGTCTTAGTCGATCAATAAGGATTTATATGGGACGAGTGAGTGCGTTAGCTTAAGATTTGGTTTTGGGTTTTTTTATACCGTAGTTATATTTTAAAAGGCAGATTAAACTCATGATTCACATGATTAATCTGTCTTTATATAAATGCATTGTTTCCTAGTATGGTTGTTTTTGCATGAACTCCCCCTGCAGTTTGGGTCAGGTGGTAGACACATAGAAACACATAACAGTCTAGTCAACCAAGAATTTCTTTAGTTGACTATTTTCGATAAATACTGATATAGTAATTATTGTGGGCTACATTTTATGCCAGTGAATTTTGAGTCACTTCCACTTCTGGTTTTAGAACACATCCAACTTTCTCAAACTACTGTGGTGAATATTTCTAAATGGGCCCACACTGACTGACCTTGTAGGTGACAGGGGACGTCGTACTCGATCTCCTCGTGTCGGGACGGGCTGAGAAAGAGCGTCCCGTCCACCAGGGGGAACTGTTCGAAAACGGGCAGAGAACGCAGGCACAGGGCACAGTGCACCATGTTTCTCTGACACGCACTCAGGGCTGACAGGATGAACCTACAACATATAAGTCAACAAGATACAAAATAAGACCAAAGATTTAAATGTACACAACACATTGTATAATTATTTGTCCATATAAAAACAGTGAAATTCTAAATTAGCATTCAGTAATACCTCAAAAAGGTGTTTCTGCAGGCGAGTCAAGGCTCAAATCAACCAATGGGCCAAACTGCACTTAAAATACTCCAGTGTTTAATTGTCTATAGGTGCAATATGTGACATTCCACCACACTTATCCAGTATGGACAAGCAAATGACACCACCAGGCCAAGTTACGGGTCCACGCACAGTAAGAGGGCGTATTTTTCAAGGATTTTTAAGGACACCTGGAATTAAATAAATACCGTAATGCTAGATAAATTTAATGCCATACTGTGAAACATTCCAGGAAAAGCAATAACTTCTCAATGAAGACTAGCTGGTAACCGACCCTCTATCAGGTAAGTTGTGCAGTGCACCTTTAATTCTACAAAACTTGCCAAGATTGTGGTCCCAGTAGCAAAATATTTTTTTATTTAGTTTTGGGGATTGCTTTAGTTATTTTGATCTTAGGGGTCAAGAAAATTTCAGAACATAGGTTTAATAATATTAATGATAATAATGAAGAATAATAATGGAAGAACATCTGGAAAAGCGTTTTGTATAGCGCTTTTCCAGACGCTCAAAGTCGCTTTACACTCCACACTGGTAAGCTATTATTGTAGCCACAGCTGCCCTGGGGCAGACTGACACAAGTGTCAGCTATCTGCGCCATGCCCCCCTCCGACCATCACCAACACACACACCAACATTCATACAGCTACAGGTTTCCTATATCACTGCCATTTTAAAAGTAAAATAAAGTGTCAATGTTAATGAAGCACACGGTGTCTAATGAATAACATTTAGTGCTTGTGTTATTGAGTGGTCCCACCTGCGCAGCTCCTCCCCCTGCCCCGCCTGTGCATCGTCCTCCATCCGGACGTGGTAGGTGTTGAGCTTGTGCCGGGGGATGTGTGCGATCAGCTCCGACAGGTCCAGCCTTCTCAGGAACTGTACAGGGTGTCCACCATGCCCACCTTCGCCCACGGAGCCCAACCTGTGGTGCAGCGGGAGGGCCAGGGACATGGGGATGGGCAGCACCGACCCTGCATCCAAATGCCCCCCTCCACGCCCCAGAGATACCAACGGGTGCCTCCTCTGGGTGTCCGAATGCTGCACCGCTGATCTCAGGAACTCCCCAAGCTGCCGCGGCCCTCTCGTGCCTGCCCCCTGTGCCGATGCCAAGGTGGGGGAAAAGCAGAACCCCGTTGGAGGCGACTGTCCTGGGGAGGATTCACATGGGGATTTTGGAAGTGTGCCCCCTACTGGCTGACCACCAACTGGACCTTTCTCTGTAGAGTTCTGTCTCTCCATGGATTGTCTACGAGGCATCTCCTGACTTCTTTGAGGAACTTTACCTGCGATTGGTAGCTTTGCTTTCTTACTGTCATCCATGCCCCCCTCACCTGACCCTGCGGCCACCCCCATCCTGCCCAAACTCCTCTCTGATGGCTTCTTTTTGTGAACATCCTGCATGCGCTTGACCTGGTACCAGTCTGTGTCTTTCTTCAAATGGCCCTGTCCACAGCGGCAGGAGCAGAAGCGAAATGCCAGGTCATAGCCCTTTTTGGTCCACATGTTCTGCCTGCACTGTTTCTCGTTCCAGGAGCGTGCACGGCCAATGCAATTGAATTGGACCAGGATGGAGCTCTCCCACTCGTAGAAACACTGCAGGTGCATCCAGTTCCCATGAGGACACAGCTCGTTGTTGCACAGAACACGCTGGTAATCGTCCTTGTCCATGTCTATGGGGCGTCCCAGACTGCAGCCCAGGGGGGTCGCACACTGTGACTCTGTGAATGAAAACAGAAAAGTGATGTAACAGGGATTTTGCTACTCATCAGACTGCATTCAAGGCCCCCCATATACCCTACCTGTAATACTGATGGTGAATAGGAGTTGCAGTAATAGACTATTTAACAGGGGTCATAAAAACACATTTGGTAGTAGTAATATTAGTAACAATGAAGTTAGAACTTGGAGGTAACTTGACCCTGGCCAGAACTGCATCAACACCTATAGGCTTATTGTAGCATTATGAAGATTAACTGGCTGTATCCAAACTCAGACTAATTCTCACCCTCCTTACAGTACCATCTTTGCAGGATAATTGAATGCTGTTAAATTTGATCTGACAGTGCTCCAGAGGAAAGCCAGGCCCAGAACCAAGAAATGGTCAAGGTCTGCGTAAAATGTGCGTCAGGCAAACGCAGCCGCACCCGCATAACAATTCACACAATCACAAACGAAATGAGTTATGGGGGTGGCATTGAAAAAGACTATGAACTTGTTTAGAGTGTTGCACAAAAGGAACAAACAGTTTGTGCACGATACTCGTCACTTCTAAACAAATTGTGTTAATATTTTTGGGGACAATTATTGCCAACAGGGCTGTGCACATGCGTTGTAAAATGCTTATGACTGCTACAGGTAAGCTAACAGGAAGAACACGACGCACCACTTTTCCCCAATGGTCTGCTATTCAGAAATGCTTTGAGGAAGCCAGTGGGCATTATCAAATTAGTAACAGCGGCTTTACATTTATGCTAACCCCGAACACACCTAACTAAAGCTATGTGTTCACAAGGTGCTGTCGCACCAAAACACGCAAAGGAGCTGGCGCATGCAAATCACTGTAGTCTGCTCTAGTCTGCACAGTTTGCGTTAGGCCATAAAAGGCTCGTGTAACAGAATGCTCATAACAACGACTAGGTAAACTCTCCAATGCCTCAAGTCGTGCGCTCCAAAGAGAAGCTAACACTCTGATATAGTTTCTAAATGAACTTTGGGGTGGATTGGGCAGAGTCGAGAGTGAGACAGCAGCGTTGTACGCACTACAGTAGCACAGACAACACAAAGCTCCCCGTGGCAGGAAGACAGCATCACCAAACTTCTCCATCCGTCCTGTCTGTGTCGTCTTACCACTGGAGCGCTCGTTCGTAGGCGCAGCAGCAGCCGCCGTCGCGCCTCCTGTTGCGGCCGCACACGCTCCGTTCTCTTGCTCATCCCCGCTGCTGTTGGTGCGCTTGCTTTTCTTCCCTTTGCTGGTCTTTTGGTTGGGCATCTTATGCTATTCGGGTGTCAGTGTTATTTTCGACCTCTATGAGCTGCTGTCAGCGCCTGACATGAGTGTGGAGTCCATTCCTGCAGAGCTGCCTCGGATCCCTGCAGGCTTGTGTCCTTGTCGAGTGCTGCGGGTTGTTGCAGGGTGGTGTTGGAGTTTAGGGTTTTGGGTGGACCCCAGGTAGCGTTTTATGCAACGGCACTTTGAAGAAATAAGCTGCAATAACCTTTAAGATTGAAGGCGT
>KN483914.1:18327-48531 GCA_000787095.1 Periophthalmodon schlosseri
TATGATCACTTAGGAAGGGACTACAGACCCTGAAACTTTACTTCTAGCGGCCCGTACAGGAATTTCGTTGAATCGAAACGCAGGGCGGCCATCCTACTGCGGGAACCGGGGGGAACAAGTGCTTTTCTTTACCAAACCCAGCCGACATCCGCAGTGGGGGAGCGGGCGCACTTTCCGACCCACAGTTAGCTCATTCTGGAGCAGCTGACTTTGATTCAAGGTAGCTTTAGCTCCTCGCTGCTGCTCCACTAGCCACCACCAGTCTACCTACAAGTTCGCAAGTGATCTACCACACCAAGGCATCCCTTATTTTCATGCCTATGAGGTGGGTCGTTGTCTTTATTAACGGATACAGTGGCGTCCTTGGACAAGAAGTCAACACTTTTATTCACCGCGAACCTTAGCTAGTCAACTCAAGGCTAGCTAAGTTGAGAAGTCTCGCCCATTTTTGGATCCTGCCCCGGCCACTGGCTAAGGGCTAATCAACAGGGATATCCGCAGGTTTTGGAGCTCGCTTGGTACTACAATGGAAAGCCTAACCCTGAGTGATGTTGAGCAGAAGTATTACTCGGATCTGTTCGTCTATTGCGACACGGACAACACCAAAAAAGTGGCTTCAAACGGGAGAGTTCTTGACCTTTTCCGGGCGGCCCAGCTCCCCAGTGAAGTTGTCCTGCAGGTAAACTACCACGAACATGTCACAGTTTATGTACGTATGTTTTGATCCCGTTGAAGCGTGCAATAAAAGCTGCTTTTTACCGATATGTGATGAACTTGTTTTGCTGTCAGGGCTGAGCTGTCAACGCGTACAGCTATGGGGTTAGCTTTGGTGATTAGCATTACTGCGCAGCAAGAGACACACCTCTTCTGCTTAGCTTTAGAAAGAAGTATCAAGATCATTTAAACATCTTGTCTATTAGAGTGAGTTTTGGCTTCATCATATCATTTATCAGTGTGTGTGTTAATGTCAAGGGCGTTGGGCTGATTAAGGTTAAATATAGAGATAGGAGGGTTAGCAGTTCTCAATACCCATATATAATAACATTAGCAATATTTTTGTTTTGAATCCTTTTGAATACATATTTTGAATGACACTGATTTAGCCACATGAAACACGTTTTGCATGCCGTCAAACTGTCTAGAATATACGCAAAACAATAATGATTTGTTGGATAGAATGGGAGCCAGTGGGAAAGCCTACCATTGCAAGGCAGTAATTGCTTTTTATGTGCAGAGAACATGTTGCTGCCTACTCCTTCCTGTCCTCTCCCACTACAAACATCAGCTCCCTTGTCCCTGGATTCATCTGGGCTGATATGTTAGAAAAATACAGTATTGAGATTAGATATGGGGATTCTAAAAAAATAAATATGCCATCAACTTAAACAATAAATGTAAAAATCCCACATATATTGCAAATAACATGCTTTTACTGTGGCAGGGTTGGCTGTAGACCCAAGCTTGATGATTTGGAGTTATTAGATCACGATTCAAGTTTGACTAATTGCAAAGCCCTAATAAGGCTTTTTCTTCTAATAAGTTATTTTCATAATTATCATGGCAACACACTAATACTACTGCTTCCTGTGCGCAGTTGGAACGCTCTGATTCCATGGTATGATTACTGCAAGTGAAAGATCGATTGATACATCAAGTGCTACTCAAGTCCATCCATTGTTATTTAAAAAGTCCATAAGTCTGGTTTAGTCTGGTGTAACCCTATTTGTCCTGATAATTGTGCTTTTTTATATTTTATAATGCTATTTTAGACCAGGAATAAACAGTTAAGATTTGCACTTGTAATCCTGTATTCCATTTGTTTTTGCACTTTGTGTGATAAGTGTTCAAATGGCTATATTATTCTCTACAGTCAGTTCCTGTATTGTTTAAACTAATAATATCCACTTGTGCACAGCGGCCCATTCTCGTATCTCCACATCTCTCAGCAGGCTAATATTTGCAGTTTGTGAGTCAGCATCTCTTTCAAGGTCATCAAGGCAGCTGTGTGTTATAAAGGGAGGATAATAAAGGACTATTATAACCGATAGAACTGCACTGTGATTTCCTAACGCGTGCTGCCTGTGTGTCATGTCGAGGCAGGCTCTACTGTGTACCAGGGTTTGTGTATAGACGCTTAGTCAGAGTAAGCAGAACAGAGTCCGGTCAGCTGTAGCAGGCATCTGGACTCGTAGCTCATTTTAGTGTGGCAATGGTCACATTTCTGGGTATTTTTGGGTACTTTCTATTCTGATGTGTCTAAAAAGACATCAGTTCCTGTATCATTTAGGCAAAGCATAAGAATAGCATAACAAGAAATAGACGTGTTATCAGACTCAGACAGACTGATCCACAAGGGAAATTACTTGGTCATGGTAGCTCAACTTAACAAATTACTCACTCGTTAAAGGCAAAATACACAAAGTAATTCAAAGTGCAGACATACTGAATGTTACTAAAGGGTAAGGATAATTTGTTTGTGGTCACGTCTTATAACAAAGACGGTGGCATTATTAAATCAGAATGTATAAAGGAATAAACAACATCTGATTTTCAACTATAATAAACTTTATTCATACATATTCTATAACTATAAATAGGCCTGTCATGATATGAAGCACAATATATTGCTACAGAGATATTCACCTTATTCCAGAAGTTGCAGTGGGCGCTGCCATTGCTATTCAGGTTGTATTGGGGCTGCTGATCTTGACAGCACATAAGTTCTATACAGACTAAAAAGCCTTTTTAAACCCTCTAGAGAATTGGTGCAGTGTTGACTTGTTGTTGGTCACAGGAACATTGAACATTTGACACAAATCAACCTACTTTATGTCAGATTTTCGTGGCAAAACTCTTCCCAAATTCTCCATTGAAAGGAATGGGATTCCTGCTTAAGTGCCACCACAAAGAAAGCACATTTTTTATGGGAGGGGCAGAATAAGGTCAATACTGCGATAAACGATAACATTGAAATTACTTTATGCCACTGATACAATAAAAATAATGCAAGATGGTCCCAGTAAACCATTTTTAAATGTACAGTATCATTAAAAGACGTGAGCTGCAAATAAATAAATAAGCTGAATTAACCAATAATTAGCCAGTGAAGTTGCTTATTCAGCCTTTTACAGCTCAAATGTACCAGTAATTCTGTTACAACAAAAATACCACAAATGTCCCCATTTTTACAAAGAAATTGTACACATGATAAATATTAAGCTCCAAAATATATTGTTCCAGCTTCATATATTGAACGATTAGTTGATATAGTGATTATTGTGACAGGCCTAACTACAAACCTTCAGTCACCATATTTCAACCCCCTGAAATACAGTAGGAATAATTGTTTGACTAGTCTAAACTGGTCACCTGGTGAATGAATCCTAAATTGCAGCCCTACTAATATTTACAGAAAATTCGGCTGTTCATTAAGACGTGTTGAAACTATGTAAATACAATACTACTTTAAACATCTGTTACAGTTACAACCACATCTAAACCGTATCTCCCTCTTGTCCTCATGCAGATCACAGAGCTGTGTGGAGCCACTCGACTGGGGCACTTCGGCAGGAGCCAGTTCTACATCGCTCTGAAGCTAATCGCAATCGCACAGTCAGGCCTCCCCCTCAGGGTGGAGAGCCTTAACTCGGGTCAGTGCAGCTCTCATAGGACATGTCTGCTGTTCACTTTTGTTGATGCTAATTGTTTGTGTCAGTTTTTTTTAGAACTAACAAATGTAATATAGAATGGGAGAAAATTGCAGAGAGCATAGACCTCTGCGAAGTCACATGTCTGATCTCACAATAGTAGAAATGTAGTATCCAGATCTTGAGTCATTGAGCCATAGGAAAGAATTTGCCACAGTGAGTGAATGATTTCTTAAACATGAATTTTATCTGTAAGTTTGATACTTCACTTTAGAATTCCACATTGCAATGTGGGGCCTTTTTATTATTACTTTAAATAACCTTGTTGCTGCCTTTATGATTGCATTTCTATCCTCTGTAGTAATGAGTGTGCAGTCGTTCCCCTATAGCAGCACTGGACCTTGTTTGTTTATGTGGCTGGTCTTAAGTAAATATAGTTTATAGCCTCCAGTTTTAACTGTTAGTTGCAAATAACATGCATTGTCTGTAGTAATATTAAAAAATAGTGTTAGAAGCATACTGTTACTAAAGCTTCACAACCATTTCATAATATAAGTATAAAAGGGGAACAAATGGGTTTGTTCCTCTTAGAAATATTATCGCAGCACACAGTGTAAAGCTAGTGAATGTGATAGTCATGTTATATTGTTAAGCATCGTAGTAGCATTAGCAAGCATCATAATCCCAGACTTTGAGAGGCTCAGCTCAAAAACAACAGTCTCAACAAGTAGGCCTGGAGGAAATATGAAGTCCTGGCAGGTGGATTGGAAACAGCTTTTAGTTCACACACATGTACATTCAGATAACAAACTGCCTGTTTGTACAGTGGCTCAGCTGGACACATTTACTTCAGACAAGCTAACAGAGCTGGGGCTGTTGATAATAAACATAATTTATAAGGCACTAAAGACATTTTACCTTGTCAAAGACCTGAAATGATTTAGACCATAAATCTGACTTAAAGCTCCCATTCTGTCCTAAATCAGCTTTTATTTTTACATTTAACTATGTTATGATGTTTTCTCTTTAAAAATGCCTTAAATGGGCTACAGAGTACAAAAATGAATAAAAATGAAAAAGACGTGAAATGTGAAATGCTGTTGGACACTGACCCAAAGACAATTCAAAATGGCTGAAAAATGTCTCTTCTTTCATATTGTTAACTTTACTATAAAAACATGCTTTTCTTGGTCCACTGTCTGAACCTCCTCCTCTGTGTGCAGTAAAGGACCTCCCGTTGCCGCGGTTTGTCGTTGGTAAGAACGAGGCTGAGGCGAGACATGCCGCTCTGTACCAGGACACTGACGGTCAGGGCTTGTACCCCGGCTCCGCAACATCTGTAATACCACGACCTCCAGGCAGGGGGCACCAAAACAAGAAAGGACCCCCCACTTCCACCTCTCTGCCCGTTCACGAAGTCATCCAACCCCATGGGCCGCCCTCCATAGAGACACAGGTATATTTATAACACATGAAAAATGCACATGAAATACAGACTAAAAATAGGGGCTTTGTAGTGGTGGCTAAAGCAGAACAGATTTTAATTTCATTTGATAGCTCTTATCATAAATGATTGCCATCATCCTCAAACACCACAGAATTGTGGCAATTTCTAAAAATAATTCACTTACAATAATGGTGCCTGGAGTATTTATAACCCAAAACATTGATTTCATTTCCTTTTATATATGGACATTCTCATTCATTATTCTCTTGTTTAATGTTGTGTGATGACAGTTCACTGTTAAATCAAATGTTGTTGTTTTTGACTATTGTTTGTATTCTGCTTAATACATCATTTCCCTGAGTGATTCTTAAGGTCATTTTCACACGTTAATGGCTCTGTGGACCGACCCCAGTGCGCACTAGATTTAATTCTGTTTACCGGTACTTTACTTTTGGGTCTGTCTTGTCCACATTCACCCCAAACATGCACCATGAGCCATGTGAGAGTTCATCAGCTGATCACCAAACTTACTTCTATGACAACGCGCTTCAAGCAGACAGAGCCCTGTGAATACGCACGCACACGCTCACTTCACTTATAGCGGTAGTCTTTTTTTTCATCTGTGGCTAAATACACCGTGAGGTTATAGCAACGTGTCAGGCAGCAGCTCTGCAGCATTCATACAAATATACGTGATCTGAACGCTTTTTTTGCCCAATTCCAAGCACTTTTACTGTCACAGCGGTCTGCGTAGGTCAGCCCGAGGTTGGCCATGTTCACACCACACTCACCCAGCTCCAGAGTGCGGGCGACTGCTGGGTTCACACCGGACCAACCGCACCGCTTTTTACGTCGACTTAACTACTGGCAGTGTGAAAACGACCTAAGGTGTTGAAGACCACCGGTTTAAAGGAGCTAGAACTCCAGACTGAGATGTTGGACCAGATTTAGACCAGTTTTGGATCTGTTCTTGTTCCTGTGTAGAAATCAGTTGGCTCAGAATTGAAATCCTGATTATTTTAAGTTATTTGGACACTACTTCCATAGTATCCAAATGACTTGATAGAGAAAGTATAGACCTAATATATTTTAGCCTATGTAGATTAGAAAAGGGGTTTTGCAACAGGTTTTAAGTGGCAGAACATGCACACATATTATCCTTTTGGGGTTTTTTATTACTTTTTTGTAATTCAATAGTTATAATTGAAATGATAATATTAAATTTGATTAATTGCACAGCCCTATTAGAAAGTAATATTTGGTCATATTATTTAGGTGTTGACAAGCCCTAAATTTTGCGTGCGTGTACTTGGTATGACCAGTTCTTGATAATGCCTTCTAAACAACCTCCTATAGCCATATTGTTTTTTGTGTTTTAACTTGTCTTCTGTATGTGTGACCTGTGTTCAGCCTGAAGCAACGTCCCCGGTGGTCTCCCCTCACCACTCTCCCCCCACCTCGCCTCTGTCCTGGAGGAAACATAAGCGACAGCACAGCGGGGGCAATATAGACAGACAGCAGCCAGTGCCCACAGCAGCAGGAGCAGTGTGGACACAGTTCAGAGAGCCACAGCCAGGTAAAACTTTAAACTAAAATTCAAACGGACCATTTATGCACAAAGAACACATTTTTGTGGCAGCTTAAACCTTCATTTAACAAAATAAAGGTGTTGTCATCTACCTTTATTAGTCTAATCATATATATTGTGCAATTTAGAAACCTTCATTAACAAAATAAAGGTGTTGTCATCTACCTTTATTAGTCTAATCATATATATTGTGCAATTTAGATATATTTTGGCTTGTTTACAGTATGGTTGCTATGTATTTGCTGCTCATGGCCAACTAGGATTTAAATTATAAAAAAGAAAATAATAAATTTGAAAAAAACGATTTGTGATTTTTAGAGAAAAATAAAATATAATATAAATATAATTATGTGAAATATGTTTTAGTAAAATGAGTAGTCTAACCTGTCAGATGTGTTTAAAGTAAGTAACTGATTCCACTCCCCTGTTTTCTGTTATTTCAGTGGCTGTCACAGGTCCGGTCCCTGGAGACGGCATCTGGTCGTCCCACTCTCCCCCACTTCCCAGTCAGGAGAGCTGGGTTAGTTTCACCGCAGACACACCCCCCTCCAGCGCCATGCCTGCCATACACCCCTCCTCAGTCCAGGTACAGCCAAAGCACACATTGCTTTGTTAATACAGAGTCACTGCTAATACTGGAATGCGTGACAAAACAATATCACAAGAGGAGTAAAATAATCCTTATTTGAGTTGTGTGCCTGGTAGTGGCAGTCTCTGGTTTCATAGTGTCAAATTTCTAAACACAAAGGACAAATGGTTATGCAACAGTCTGAGATGACCAACAGCTGCCAGTCACATGATGTGTATAACAGAAGTGACGATAACCTAATTTCAAAGAAAATGTTGATATATATAGTTGAATTTTATATATTTGTATAGAATCTCATTTTCTCCCTTTGTCTCTCAATGCGCATCAGGAAAGCACAACAATACGCACAGTGGCCTCAGCAGCAACGACCAATGAAATCCACCGACAGTCCAGCGCCTACGACGACCCCTGGAAAATCACAGAGGAGCAAAGACAGTATTATATCAACCAGTTCAAAACCATTCAGCCCGATCTAACGGGATTCATACCAGGTGGACAAACACGAGCATTTTTCTATAGAGCACTGTGGAGTATTTGAATATTGAATATGTATATTTATATGTATTCTGTTTCCTGTGTTTTTAGGTTCAGCCGCTAAAGAGTTTTTCACTAAATCCAAACTACCCATTTTAGAGTTGTCACATATTTGGTAAGCTATTGGTCACTAAAGGATAACTGTTGTAGCAGTACCATTTTTTTCACTATAGTACTGATCTAAAATTTGGCGTTAAACTCATCAATCTTGCATGTATTCAATTGTTCAGTTGCTAAAAATACAAAAACATTCATTTTATTGTGAATGGAGTTGTCTCTCCACAGATCCTGCAGTGTGACCTGGTGGCTTCAGTTGCTTGTCTTCATTTAGATGCGTTTAATGCTATACTGTGAAACATTCCAGACAAAGTAATAACATCAAGTGGCAGATCCTCCACCAGAAAATTTACATAGTGCACCTTAAACATAATATAGTAGCAAATTGCCATCTCTGTAATCTGGTCAGTTTACCTCCATAATCTCTCAAGTTGTAATACCAAGTGCAATATAAACTACATAGTTGTAGAAAGTATTTGTCAAGTCTCAATGATGGCAACAATAATTTCAAATTAAAAGGCTGCTCATACATTTTGAATGAGCTCCGCTTCGTTGTGCCTTTCCAGGGAGCTGTCAGACTTTGATAAAGATGGAGCGTTGACCTTGGATGAGTTTTGTGCGGCCTTCCACCTCGTCGTGGCCAGAAAGAACGGTTATGACCTCCCGGAGAAACTGCCCGAGAGCCTAATGCCAAAGCTCATAGACCTGGATGACTCAGCAGGTACGAGCCCTGTCCTCCCACCCATCATCCCCACTGCAACTGCAAAATCAGCAACTTAGTATAGCTAACCATAACTTGTGATTGTTGCCCACAGAGGTCCCAGAGCCAACCGCAGATGTTGGATACTCGGCCTCGCCAGTTGAGGTGACCCCCAACAAGTCTCCATCGATGCCTTCGCTCAACCAGGCCTGGCCCGAGATGAACCAGAGCAATGAGGTTCGCCATTTTTACCTTTACACAGACACAGAAACAATATTCTTGCCTCGCTTTTTGCTGTGATCGCAATTGATTCATCTTAAATTAATTGCTGAACATCTCACGATATCTACCCATCTTCATGTTTAACTTTAATTCAGCATTTTATATTTCACTGTAATGTGATCAGTTGGTGTGCACGAGCCCCAAAATTGTCACCAGTTTTTGTATCTGTTGATATTGTGACCTTACTCGGTGCCTGCTGATGATGTCACATGTCGGACCCGCGGCTCGTGCTGATGATGTCATTGTGTGGTGTCACTGCCCTGGCTGACTGACCTGTTTTCTCTCGCTGTCTGTGTGTCTCCTGCAGCAGTGGGAGACGTTTAGCGAGCGCTCCTCCAGCTCACAAACTCTGACCCAATTTGACTCTAATATTGCACCAGCTGACCCTGTAAGTCAATCACATCGCCTGCATGGTTTCACTATTAATGCAAAGATATTAACCAGCTCTGGGCCATTTCTCTCCTGTTTACTCTGCGCATGACACTTTGGTTACGATTAAAAATATTCTATAGTCTTAATGTTAGTTTTATTGTTACACATTTTTTACAGAACCCAATTCTTTTCCATATTTTTGCCCACAATTTTACTTTACTACTTTTTTGCCACTACTTGATGCATAACTTTATATAAACCATATAATTTGAATTATGTTGGTCTAAACATTGAGGCTACAACGCTTTTTTTGTATCAAATTAAAATGTAAGCATTTCAAATTTATGGCCAAAACGTATTCATATGTACATTACCAGAAAAAAGTTTGGACCTACCTTCATCATTCAGTGTTTTTCTTTATTTTTACTACTTTCTTCATTTTAGATACATACAGAAGATGTCAAATATATGAAGTAAGATGTATGGAATTATGTAGTAAAGAAAAAAAAAAGTTTATTTGATGTCTTCTGTATGCATATAAAATGAAAATTGAAAATTGCAGAAAATTATAAACATAAAGGGAAAAAGCATTGGATGAGATGGTGTGTCCAAACTTTTGACTGGTAATGTATATCTGTAATAACATTTTAAATATTTAGATTACAGGCCAAAGTTATCACAATTTACACATATGAAATCCAAAATATACTGTTGAATTACAAATTATAACTGTATCCGTTTTAAGCATTGTCTATGCATCTCTCATTGCAAATCTGTTGTACCAGGACACAGCCATAGTCCACCCCGTCCCCATCCGGATGACCCCCAGTAAAATCCACATGCAAGAGATGGAGCTGAAGAGAACGGGCAGCGGTAAGTACTAGAGATGACTTGACTCATTTTTCAAAGTTACTTCCAGGACTGGGCATATGACTGGTGACTTGGGACTGAATTGGGACTTGTGTCATTTAAGGGACAGTGACTTGACTTCAGACTTCAGGCTAGAGGACGCAGACTTAACTTTGAGTCAGACTTGTTAATATATGGGGTTTACATCGAGTCCAGTATCGATGTATATTGATGTATCGCAGTAAGAGCTAAGGACTTGACTCTGACTTGACTTAAACTAGCCCTAAGTGCCTCGGACTGCCAGGACTTGAGCATGACTTGGACTAATCATAATCTTTAATCATCACAGGCATGGTGGTTTACTATTACTACAATTTGAACTTCAATTGAATGTTCCTACCACACATAAATGATTATAGAATCTTTCTGCTGTGTAAACTTGTGTGGGTGGTTGTTCAGATGCTGGAAAATGAGGAAAAGGTCGTGACATGCTTCCTGTGATTGTGGCTTTATGTAATTAAGGATGTAATTAACATCTAATGCAGCTGGGATATTCCTCTAGATTGGTCTGGGTCACACTCAGGCAGAGACAGCCTCTTGACATTAAACAAAGAAGATGAATTGTTTTAGCATACACACAAGCAAGATTAGGGCTATTACAGACATTATTACTAATATACAAAGGCTTGCATTTTTTCAGATCATAACCACCCTACCAGTCCACTTTTGGCCAAACCTCCAGAACTGAATGAAGAAACCAAATTAACTGCATCTATGAAATTTGTAGCAGCCAATGCTGTGGGTGAGTTAAGATCCTTATTAGTATTATTATTTTTTTCATTGGATTTTTTTCTGTAATTCTCAAACTTTTCACACCGAGCATCTCATACAATATCTTTTATGTTTAATTTTATCTGACGTGAATTTTAGATATTTTAGATGTCAATAAATTTAATTGTAAATTTTCTTTTGTATTTTTAAGGTGATGGTTATAGCAGCTCTGATTCCTTTACGTCAGACCAGGAGCCTATCACAAGACAAAGGTTGGCGGACCTGTTGTTGTTTTTCGTGACACATATACATAAACTGTTCACACTGAAATGAACTAGAGAGACAATTCATACATATTGTCAACCTTAACCTTTAACTCTGTGTGTAGGTCTCAGTCGGGCAACTCCCCAGAGGCACTGAAGGTGGTGGCCCCTCCCCCTCCGCCCCCTCGGCCACACGCCTCTCACTCGCGCTCCTCGTCTCTGGACATGAACCGCACTTTCGCCGCTGCCTCCGCCCCAGGACAACAGCAGGCCAACGCTACAGCTTTCCCCCCCGCCGTGCCCCCCAGACCCCTGCCCACACAGGTACAGAACTGCATGTATAGTGAGTGAGCTATTGGACTGTTAAGAGCTGATTGATAAGGAAATTGGAACTACTGTTCCAAGGACACCACCGGCTCAGTCCTTGCTATCTGGTCTAAGTCTTGAGAGGTATAGTCCCTACAATGGAAGCATGACCAGACTTGAAAGGAAGTATCACAGGTTGAGGTCCATAAACACAAAAAGCAGAAGTGGGGTACTTGTCTGGACCTAATGAATTAAAAACATAGTCGGGACAGAAGACATTTCACCTTTTAAAATATCTGTGGGTGTACCTATCTTTCTAATAAAATTGATTGTTAATTATTGTTAGATTAAAAATGGTAAAAAATTATTTGATTATTTTCAGATATTTTCACAATTATCTATTGAGGAAAACCAAAGTATTGCTAAATTCAGTCAAAATGCCTTTATAGTGCAGGAGACTGGAATTCCATTGTAGAAAAAGTAGAAAAGTACAGTTATAACACCCCCGCATAACAATCCTATTGTATTTTCCAAGCAACAACCTTACTTACTGTCTTCTCCTCAGTCCTCAGCCCCACACACTGGTCACCGTGGCGACACAGACTCGGGCGGGGCTTCCCTCACTACCACGTCTCCACAGCAGATCCCACAGCAGCCAAACTTCGCAGACTTCAGCCAATTCCAGGCTTTCGCTGCATCAGAACAGCCGTCCAGTTTACCAGAGGTGGACAAGCACGCTGAGCCCGGACCGGTGAGTGCTCTCCTCTCGTATTAGCAGTAGAGCCCCTGGTGAAATATGACTAAATGTTTGTGTCTGTCTCCAGGTGGATAAAACGTCAGAAGGAGCTGGTCCATTGAGAACGGTTAAAAGTGATGGTCCTGCAGATGAGAGAACCACTGCCACTGTGAACTCTGTAAGCCACAGTACTTTAATACATTAAACGGCACATATTAGTTATATCTATTGTTATTTGCCTTTAAGCATGCTGTTTATTTGATTTAAGCAACATGACCAGCATGCCAATATAAGCACACAGTTGAACATAATGACGACAGAAATGCTCAAAACAAATCTGACAATGATTTATGGACCCAAAACCATCTATGATACAACAATCTGGGGAAAATTGAAATGGAGGGTTTCTGAGCAAGATAATTGTGTAAACGGGATTAATGAAACTAACGTGAATGGAGCAAAATACAACTCCAGGTTTGTTTTTGATGAGGCAACATTATAACACCGTTTAAAGTTTGAAGTCCAGTTATTATGTCATACCATCATCCTTTGCTGCTTTGTGGTATTCATTTAAATAAGTGCATTTCCATTTTGTTCTACGTAGGCCAAAGGTGTTTCTGGTCCCATAGCGCCTCCTCCCAAACCAGTGCGCAGGAGGTTAAAGTCTGAAGACGAGCTCAGACCAGAGGATGAGCAGCACGGTCCACAGAAGGCCAACGTCATAGCTGCTGTTTTAGCCACGCAGCCCTCCATTCCCAGGTACAACACTGGCTCTGCTAGACCTGAAGGCTTTTGTTTCATATCTTATCAAGCTACGTCTGAAACATTCTTATATATATAAAACCATCTTTTTTGTCCTTTTTTCATCCTCTTACCCAGAAAGTAACATACTCACAGAATGTATAATTTGTCCCATAACGTCCCATTCTCTGCTAGAGGCAGAGTAATTAATAAGGAATATAAAAGGTCCTCCTGTCATTAAAAACATGTAGTTAGGAGCAGTGTTTAGAGTAACAAAGTTGACTTTTTTTAATGTAAAATTGCAATTATTAAAAGTATAAAATATTTATTTGGTTAGCTCCTTTTTAAAGGGGATCCTGCAATGTTTATGTTCAGGAAGTTAATATTTTAAAAAAAAAATCTTTTTAATAATGTAAAATAAAATTGAATAAAAAAATTGGATTTGGACTTGGATATTGTCATCTTAAGAATTGTTGAATGTGTCCATTTTTAATTATTTGAATGAAAAATCCCTCCGGTAATTAGCAATGCATACGTGTGATTTCAGGTCAGTTGGAAAGGACAAAAAGGCAATCCAGGCATCAATCAGAAGAAACAAGGAGACGAATACAGTGCTGGCCAGGCTTAACAGTGAACTTCAACAGCAGCTCAAGGTACAGAAGGTCCTATCAGTGCTACACCATTCCTTTCCTTCTCTTACACACTGTATCTTTCAGGACCTGTTGGAGGAGCGGATATCTCTGGAGGTGCAGCTGGAGCAGCTCAGACCCTTCTCTCATCTTTAACTGTTGTGAGGCTGCGTCTGCTGTAGTCTATCCAAAACAAGAGACCCTTGTTGTGATTCCCCTTAAAAATCCGTCCCTGCTGTCCTCCCGGGCCGTACGATACACGTCCCTCCATTGAACTCAATCACGCACTTCTTCAATCATCAACCCAAAGGACCCGGCAGCACTGTCGTACAGCCGATTGGGACGCCTTGGGAGGGGATTTCGCAGACAAGACAAAAACTGGCACTTTCTGGCTTCTCACAAGAGGAGAAGTGAAGGAAAAGAGAAAACAAAAGTCCTAGCTGAGAATGAACTGGTTACTTAATGCCTGAATGACCGAAGAAGACAGAGGCTACACAACAACATCTTATCAAAACCATGTGTGTAGATTATAGTAGCATAAATGGTGATACAAGTTAGGCACACAAAATTCTGTCGCCATAAATCTCACACAGATTTTTGTTTTAAATTGCATATAGTCTGATCACATTTCCATATTGCAAAGTTTAGGGAGTGTTCACGAAGTACCACTTACAATCGGCAAATACAAGTACAGTATATTTTGAAATGAAAACCGGTAGATGGGACTGTTAGCCTATATTAATTCAATCCTAGAATATGTCAAATTTCGGGCCGCCTTTTTGGATGCCTTTCTGGAGTCAGTGTTCGTATGATGGTCAGAGTTGTGCCGTCTTAACCGTGTCTGGAGATACAGGAGTAGTGACTGAATCTTCACTAAATGCCAAATGACTGAACTCTTCACTCTCGCCTCTACGCCGACTGCGTTTCATTTCTACCATTTCTTTACTTATAGGTGTGGAGCGTTACGGATTTAACATGATAAAGTATTTCAACATTTTATTTCATTTGAAGGAAGCTTGACCAGTCAGGCATAACATAATGACCGTACTAGGTTGATATGAAGATATAAACTGTAACTGTTTTGTCTACTACATCAGTGAGGTCTGCTTCTCCCCACTCACTTCTCCTATTGGTCAGCCTCCGTCAAGTTCAGAGTGACAGGCAGATTTAGCCAAATAGAGTTGAGGTATGAACGGTTTAAAGCAATATAAAGCTGCTAAATATACAAGTTCAGATTGACACAAGATAAGAAACACTTTATAATAACTACACTTTAATTAGCCTTCATAAATCCTAACCCCTTAATTAAAGGCCCTATATTGTTTCCTCGTCAAAAACATACCCAGAGTTGTGTTTTGTTTCATTCACACATGTTTTAACACACAAACTCCCTTCCCTTCTCTCAAACAGAAAACACCTTGTGATGTTATGTGGTAACAAAGGAAGTGCTCCACTGTGTTTTTAAACTCCATACACCTTCACTAGAATCATTTTGATCATTTCAGCCCTGGATTTGCCAGTCTCTACTGAACAAATGGTAACAGTTAGCCGTTAACTTGAAAACACCACTTCATTTCATCACAAGGTAGAGCTGAGCATTTTGAGCTTTGGAGATGTAGAAGGCCTAGTAATGCAGAATTACTCAAACGTGTGAAGGAAACAAAATCCAGGTAACAGCATTCTAACATGGTTTAAAGCTCACAAGAGTCAATTTTGTGTAATATAGGACCTTTAAGTAGTTACTAAGCCTGAATCGTTCTTACTAAATTATTTCATTATGAATTATGTCTTTGTTCATGTTTAAGCTAATTAAGGTGTAGTTATTATGAAACGGTAAAAGTAAAACTGTATCATTATTTTTGCCATATCGCCTATATTATGTTATGCCTGGTAGGTATGAAGTGTTATGTTACCTGTATTACCAACTTGTAAATGGTTTTTGATATAGCCATTTCCAGTCCGGCTCTATGCAAAGGCGAGTGCTCTCCGTAGACCAATCCGCTGGCTCATCGTAGCATCTCTGTGAATTTTGTATCTCTGCTCTTCCACTAATGCATCACTATACTGTCGATCTCTGCGTCGTCTCGCCTTCGTTGCCGTGGCTTCCTGCTTCAAACAGGAAGCACCTCTCTTAATCAGTGTTGGTTATCAGGGCAGTTTTAACCCAATAGGCAAGATACGACCCCATAACGGTTGTAGATGAAGCTTATAGAAAGAGTCTAGTCAATGTAAGGGGGGACCTGAATAACCCCACTGCACTTTGAACTTTGAACTTTTCCCAGTCTTCTTTTTTTGGTGTCCTTGCTTTGATATTTTAACCTGCATGTGCTTGTCTTACCTATATTTAAAATTACGCTTTACGATACAGTACAGTCTTTGGGCAAAATTAGAATGTGGTACAAAACTTAAGCAATTAAATTCAAGTACTTCAAAATTTCACATTTTAAAATTTTGCATTTCTTGTACTAAAATGTTGAATAGGTTGTGTTCACGTTTTTGAATTTGATGATGTTGTAATTTCAGTTGGAGGGTAGGGGACTATATAACTCTATGGGAGATTTACAGTTTTTGAAAGAAATATCCAAACATACTATCCACAAATGTTGAACTTTATCTGTTTGGGATTGGCTCCACAAACTTGTCATATTAACCTTATGTCTTAAAGTCCTTTCAACTGCCAATTCAAGTCTTGAAAATCACTTGTTTATTTATACTGACAGAGAAGATGTTGTGGTTAGGCCCAGTGATTAGAGATATTAACCAAAAAACAGGTCAACAAATCTATAATCTGATAGTTAAACAGCAAATTCTACCATAGACTTCTGAGCTGTCCTCCAGCTCTGTTTAAACTATAGGGATTCTCAAATGTTGTGATGTGACGTGAACACAACCTATTGAACCACTTATATTTTTTTCTCTATTTTTGTTGCTGTAGGACTGTATTGTTCCAGTTGCCTAAATAGTCTCTTCTGGGTTCATTTTTCAACCTGTTTTGTCTGGATCCAAAGCATCCATCTTGAAAGCCTTACTCCCCTCTTTACAAATGTGCCGTTCAGGTGCCCTCTGTACTTTTGACTGCTCTTTTCCTCTTTGGACGTATCAAGACTCGCCTTCTGTTCTTCTGCTGTATGAGGGTGTATTGTGTGTGCGTGTGTGAATTTGCGTGCGTTAAATTTTCAGACTGGGACCAACCAAACCTGAAAATCCTATTGAAAATGATGAGGATTGATGTATGTTTGCTTGCACACGCAATCCAAACCTTTTATGGCAATCGAGTCTCCTGTAGGATTTTGACTGGAGAGTGGTCCCAGGTCTTTGGTGTAAATTGTATATGGAAACACACTTTTTGGACTCCTGTAAATTTGCATTAATTGCTGACTAACGGCGAAAGATGAATATTCTATTTAATTGCTCCTCTGTTCCGCTGTGGGCTCTCGATGTAAAACTGCATGGATGTACTGTATCTCTGCAGAGACAACTAGCAGCTGTGTGATTTTTACACAAAAATAAAAACGGCACAATATTTTAAACCTGGACTCTGTTATTGTTTGGAGGTTTGTTTGTTTAATATTGTATGTATTAAAAGTGAAATTTGCTTTAGCCAGACTTGATGTGTATTGCATTTAAAATCTCAAACTGTAGTACAGTCCTCCACATTCGGTTGATTTCATTTCTTATTTACAAGTTCATTTTACAAAGGCCTTACATTTGTTCAAGCTTAGGTTTTGCATTAAGAGCACCCTGGCCTGATATATAACATAACACTGGCACAGTTACACAGTTACACAGCACTTCCTAGGATGCAGTGGCAAACAGTAACACTGGGTGGCAGCAGTGGCCTGTTTGAAAATTCTTGCGTCCTGGTAAAACGTTTCATCACATGATGGCAACTGATGAATCAATGTTATTTGACTTCAAAATATATATATAAAAAATAGTAATAATAAAATAATTTAAAATTTGCATAGACTTAGACAAACTGTATTGATCCACAAGGAAACATACTTGGGCTGAATTGTTAGTCTATGTTGTATCTGTCCCTATTCAAATAAACAATAAAATAAAACACACTCATCATAATATAATAACAAAGGGCAAAAAAATAAATTGCAATGAAATTTAAAATCATTAGTGGCAAAAATAGCAAGAGGCTTGAGTCAAATAATGAACAAATATAGAGATTTTTATATGGAAGCAGAATAACATAAAATATAGTAAATATAAAACATATCAAAAGGTTGTGGGGTAACAGTGCAAAGATGAAAATTTGAGTAACTTTGAGTAATTGCAGTAATCCTTTAATGTTCTGCATTTGAGGTTTGAGTGCACAATTTCAGTTTTCACCTACCCCCTATCTCCGCCCACTGCTCGATACTTAATTCCAGCTTTTCTATTTTTAAGCTGCTTTAAAACAATATTACAGTTTACAATGAACAAAATGTAAAACAATTACCTATGTATGTAATAATCTAATACTAAATACGAGAAAAAAAACACATCATATCAAAACTGCATTAAATTACAGTTGTATAAAATTAATAACTAAATAAATACATTCTTACTGTGAGTGGGCCCAGCTTTCACAGATCTGACCTGTAACTTGGCCTGGACATGGAGATAGATTGTTTAATGTCATACTCTGGAACATTAGAAGACAAACAGGTGGCAGACCGTCTAGCAAAAAACAACAACAAGCGTTCCATAGCGTACCTTTAATTATAACCAGATCTGACCTCTGGTTTTGTTGGCGTTGAAAAACAAATCTGCCTCACTGCATTCGTCACAAGTTCAGTCTCTTGGTTTAAATTCAAACTGAAATATTGCTTGTATCCCTCTTATGATTCTGGTCGGGTTGTTGTTTAAGGTCACACAGAACAGTTTACAGATGTGCTCTGGATAACATATGTGTAATTGCGCAATAGTGTTTTTCTCTTCCAAATATATGTACAGATTTTACTTCTTCTTTACTTCTTTCTATTTGTCTATTTTTATTCTTAAGGTGGTCATTTTGCCACTACTATTACTACTACTGTGAGCCTCCCACTGGTTTACAAGGCTCTGTTTTAGCCGTTGGAGTGGGAGTCATGCTTTAAAGATGCTTTCCTCCACCTTTGACCCAAATACTTGACCTGGTTTGATCTTCATGTTGTTTACAGGTGGATACATTTGAACTGCACCGTTTGTGTGGCTTTTCTCCCACAGAGCAGAGGTGAGGCTGGGGTGAAAATAGTCCCCTGACCAGATGCTCATCAAAAATACCAATGCAGGAAATACCACTTTATCTGTATCGGTGATGTAATTGCGTAGTGTCACTCCAAGTCCATGCCCCATAAGTTGCCTACCTGGCACAGTCAGCTTTTATATACACTTGTGAATGTCTTGCCAAGGGAGACAATGTTAATTCATTCACTGAACTGCCAACAATGTGTTTGGTGGGTTCCCATTGCAGTTACATCATAGTCCCATATAAGCAGATGCATCTTATGATACACAATAGGTTCATGGTGTATAATTTTGTTTTCATGCAATAAAATAAAAATGTTTTTTGTCCCATAACAGATATATCATAAAATCAGCTTTAAGAAATGGGCTGTCTGCGTCTAGTTATAAAGCTGTTTTATTCTCCGCAAACCAGGAAGTAACGCTGGTAGTGCGCTGTTAGCGTGCTAGTTGTTGCTAGCAAATCTCTGCCCCGGCTTCAGAAAGTTGTCAAATGAAACTAATCACAGTGATTAATTGCAATGCTAGAGATGCATTAAGATGGTTTATAATGAGCTGTTCTGTTTTTCACATTTGAAAGACAATACAAATCAAGAAGAATGCCTTTAGCTGTCAGTTTTACCACGCAATTCTAACCTAACCCTTACTGTAATCTTACTTTGGTTTCTGGTGTTACATTAACCCCACTTGATGCATTTTCACTTTTAAATCCATACAAAATGACATTAAAAAAAATGGTTTAGTGATTGGATTAGTCTCTTCAGCTCTTGTTTTGCTGAGACTACATTTGTTCCATGACCTCCTTTGAACTTAATGTGTTTTGCTATTGTCTTCAGCCCTTGCAGGTATCCAGATGTCTTTTGGCCCATACCAGGCAGTTGCAGTGAACGCATGGCTGGGGGAACGCACTGCAACTGGCTCCAGCAGCTCTGTTTCCAATCCCACACCAGTGGCAAGGATGTCAGGACACACACACCCACACACACACACGCGTGCGCACAAACACACATTGGGTTTTCGTGCTTTCTGGGGACATTACATTGACTAACGTTAATTTGCTGGCGAAACCTCATTCTAACCTTAAAGGGCCTGTAACTGATTTCAAACCATCATCAGTCCATTTGAACTTTTAGCCCCACTCACTTAGTCCTTTCTGCCACTGTGATATTGCACCGTGACACAGAAACAACTGTCTGCGATAGAGTTGCGCAGCTGTTTCCTTAGAGTTTTCCAATTTCTGCCCACTATTTGCAGTTTTGTCACTCATGGAAAATGCATCATGACAGAGAATCAAGTGTTTGGGATAGTCTGGCAGTTGGTTTCCCATGATTCTTTGTAACACTGTGCCTGACAGCTTCTGTGTTGGCTATTACTATTACTTATTAGAAAAATGCTATGTAAAATGAACAGATATATTTTACTGTGTCAATTTTATTATTTTATTTTTATTTTTTGGCAAATTAACATCAGATACAAGCCCTTTAACCATAGTTACTTGCCTAACCTTAACCTAAACCCTAACCTTAACCTATTTTAATCCACATCTGAATTTAGAACCATGTTGTTGATCTAATAGTGAAGAATTTACAATATGGGGACCTGATTTTGTCCCCATAAGGAAGGCACGTCCCCATGAGTGTGTATACAGATAGTCCCCACAATGTGCATATGTGCAATGTGTGTGTCTGTCCGCACACACGTACAGTCACACACACACACATGCAGAAAACCATATTGGCTCCTAACATGCCATAATTGTAAGCAGGTCTATACTAATGGCTGCCAATAGCTGTAGTGAACAAGGCCGGGTTATCAGATCGGAGACACTTCAAACTAGGATGACTCTGGATTTTATTTATCTCTTGGGAAAACCACTAAAATGAGCTATAAAAAAAAAAAAAAAAGATTAGTTGCATCATGGGTTTCAGGCAAATGAGTACTTTCTGATTTGAAGGATGTCGTGAGGCCCTCTCCATTCGAAAGCTACAGTAGAATCAAAACAGATGATGAAATTGGTTCTGGGTCACAAAAAGCAAATCATAAGTGGTTGTATTACTGTATTTCTTGGTTGACTCTAGTGTATTTGATAATGGAGGATGAGGAGAGGATGGAAAGACTGAAGAGGCTGATGAAACTGCTGCTGAGGTAGAGGGTGGCGATTGAGAGAAGAAGAGTTTTTGCTGAACTATAACAGGATATGAGCGTGTGTAGATTTGGAAGGAAATTTGGTAATATTAAATAAGAGGAGATGGACAGGCTGAGGAGGCTGATGGTTCTGCTGCCACGGTGGAGATGGTAGCTAGCAGAATGAACAAGGGGAGACAGGAAGAGATGGAGAGCCTGTGGCTGACAGAACTCAGAGTGCGCTAACCAATTGAATTCAATAAGTCTTCGCCCCAAAACTTGTCAGACCACTCTTGTCCCAGTTTACATGCAGGTCAAAGATCGGAGTAGGTGTGAACAGGGGCTACGAGGTGTTCTAATCTTTATTTGTAGAGCACTTTAAAAACAACAGGGTCGACCAAACTGCTTAACACACAAATGAGCACATTTCAGGTGCTTCTGGTAATTTATCATAAGCACTAACACTTTGTAGCTATAACCGCTAATAGAAACAGCTATGATACATATAACCACACTTTTGGCAAACACAGATAAATGACATTTCCTTTATGTTGAATTTCTGACATACTAGAAACTGCATTACAAGTTATTTGCTCTCACCAGCACAAATAAACACATTAATGCACCGGTAGTTTTTACTTTGACTTTAAAATCACCAAAACTGCCACTGTTGTTTGTTGAGTGAGTACACGTCCAAACATGCCTAATATTTTCCTGGTTGTTTCTTACCTCATGCAGTTGAATGCCTCTCCTAGTCTGCGCTTAATACAACTGGACATGTAGCGGCCATCCGATTAGACAGGCTCCAGATGTGTTATTGGGAGCTGGGAAATTTGAAAATAAAAGTAGTGCGATAAATAAAAGTGCAAACTCTCCAATATGTAATAAAGTTTGCACATGCACAGCAAAAAGGCTTAAGTAAAAACATGCTTTGTTAGCTGCGCTATGCCCAATTACACCCATGTATTCAATGGTCTCTCCACCTGCTTTTTGTCACACGCTGCTCCTCCTTAACCTCAGCGCTGCAGACCGCTACGTGTTTCCAAAATAGGATTACGGCGTTGACATGTGTATGGAGGTGTGCGCTCGCCAAAACCAAGGCCGCGGCACGCATTTCCAACGCGCTCTGCAAACATTTGTTAGCAATTACCTACATGATACATACACCCTCCCTCCTTCCCTCTCTCTCTCTCTCTCTGTTTCCTCAAGCAATCAGCCCCTCCCTCCTTCTTCCCAAATTTTGTTCCCCTTCCCAAACTGTTCTCCATCCCACATGGTTTTTGCATGCGTAGCTACAGTTCGCTTTGATGGACGATGCCAGAGAGCTGCGTGCAAAGTCGTATAGTAGGCGCACACACATGGACTGCTAAATATTAAGTCTTTCTCATTTGGGATTCTGTGGTTGTGCGGAAGAATTGAGACGCTAGAATAATGAAAATGTTTTTGCCCGACACTTGGAGGATATAGTGAAGTGAAGAGGATTGCAATTTTATCGGCAAAAACAGCTGTTGCCAAAACGAGCAAACTGGACAGGTACTTGCAGATCCGAGCTACAATCA
Source organism: Periophthalmodon schlosseri (assembly GCA_000787095.1). NCBI lineage: Eukaryota > Metazoa > Chordata > Actinopteri > Gobiiformes > Gobiidae > Periophthalmodon > Periophthalmodon schlosseri. Next base: position 40,742 of record KN483914.1, read on the forward strand.
TGAAAGGTAGGAGTGCACTGTTTATTTATTTTTTACTTTAAAGGTACAGTATGCAACATTCTGCATGTCACCTGCATGATTCTGTGGAAACAGAAAGTTCAAGCCATACTTCGGAACATTCTCCATGGACGTAAATAAGTTTTATGCCATACTGTGGAAGATTATAGTATAGGAACAACATTTCTATGGAAACAAGCAGAAGGAGGCCATATAAGAGTCAGGTTTGTGGAGATGCAAGCTCACATGTTTTTATGTTTCTGTCTGGGCAGAAAATAAGCAAAATGAAAAAAGCTTATATTTTAGTAATTTTTGGGCTAAAAAGTTACATACTGTGGCTTTAAGTTTTAATATAAATTTATTGGAAATGCATATAGTCCATTCACCTGCCACAGTAATATTTGCTCAGTTGCAAGTTTTGTAAGCATTTGCATCTGATTGAATCTTTGCATAATAAAAAATACTTGTATACATGCAAAACAATTGAGGAGAACGTGACCACAATTTGAGAAAAAAATCTAATTTGTTATTTAAATTTTGTGGTATATTATTATTTTTGTAAATAACTGTTTCTACCAGAAAAGTTACATAGTGTGCCTTTAATAGAAATAAGTCATAAATAATCTACAAAGAAGTCTATTTAACCTCTTTACCTGTTCCTGTATTATGTGATTTCTTGTGATGTTTGAGCTAATATTCCGCTATACGAATCACAACTTAAAGTACTATTTAAACCAGTCAAAACTCTGCATGGTTAAACAAAAATGAACACATTCGGAAAGGCATCTGCCGTAAAAATCCTTGACAAATGAAGTGTAAGGAGAACATTAGTGAGGAAGTGAATTTCGCATGGCACGCAGTCGGACACCTGTACCAGAGCCCCATGTGCTTCTCATTGGGCTGTGTGCAGAATGCCTTGGCTCTGTTGTTGTTGGATATGAGACTTTGATCAGTCAGCTCCACTGTACGCTGGTGTGGGCGAGCATAACATTACACAGAAAATACTCGGCAGAAATGTATACTCACTTACAGTAATCTGCATTTTGAAGTGTCAGCATGGTAATAATAACACGGATGGGGCACAGGGGTGGAAGAAGTAGTCCCAGTTTGAATGTAGTAACTTTATCTTCACTACTTGCAACTGATGCATCATGTTTTAAAGGGCCCATATTACACTGTTTTCTGATCTATGTTATAATGTAGTTTCCTCATCAAAAACAAACCTGGAGTTGTGTTTTGTTCCATTCACACATGCACAATCACTGCATATTTAGGCTGAGTTCTTCTCTCAAACAGAAGACACTCTGTTGCACCTTGTGATGTCATGTGGTAATACAGAATACAAAAATTGCTCCACTGTGTTTTTAAACTTCATACACCTTAATTAGAATCATTTAGATGATTTCAGCCCTGGAATTGCCTGTCTATACTGAACTAAAGGTAAAAGGAGCTGTTAACTTGAAAACTACTGCTTCATGACATCACAAGATGGAACAGAGCATTTTGGGCTTTGAGATGTAGAGAGACTAATGATAACGGATTACTCAAACATGTGTGAATGAAACAAATCTCAACTCCCTGTATGTTTTTGATGAGGTAACAATATTCCAACATGGTTAAAAGCTCACAAGAGTCAATTTTGTGTAATATAGGACCTTTACAGAAGACATATTATGCCTTTTTATTATGCTTTATTTAGTATCAAACTGTAACAAATGTAGATAATTATTTTACATTTTGTTTGTTATAAAAAAGTAATATTGCTTTAAAATGACTTAACAAAAATAGGGTCATTGATTTCAAACTGCAGATCTGAGAAACCCCACCCCTTTATCGTAGTAATTTATCGTAGCAAGCAGCAGATTTTTAGTTTTACTGCTGAAATATTTCTACATTAATATTTTTTAACCATACATGTAGGAACTGGAATCTGGATTTTTTAAATCATTATTAATAAGAACAGAGATGTGGGCAGAGATAGGGGGTAGGTGAAAACAGCCTTGAATAAAGGACAATGCTAGATTACACAATCATGCATGAATCAATTGAAATACTAAAAACTTTGAGTTAGTTTATAATGAGCACCTTTATAAAGTATTACATAATATGTCCCTGTTGAAGCCCATTCTCTTTCATGAGACCTTCAGCTTATCATTTCAGGAAACTAATTTCAGGAAACTAATTGCAGCAACATTAGCCATTACTTTACAGTGAACCTGCATTTAACCCAAAGCCATACATATAGACCTACATCATTTACAACGTGAAAGTCCCATACTCTGAAGGTTCTGACTGCAAATTAAACCAAAACACATAGCATAGCATCACACTAGTATGACATTACCAAGATTGCAGAATGTTGTTGTTTCCTTGGGCAAGACACTTCCCTGTATTAACCCTATGAATCAGTGTGTGTGCATAGGTCAGAAGGGCCATAGGTGAAGAATGACAATGTACATGCATATTGTGGAGGGCTATCATAAAAAAGAGGCAAAGAAGTTTTTTTGAGACTGGAAAAGCATAGCTAGAAATACATATTATGATTGTTCAAGCATATTTTTAATTTAACTTTTTGAGCATCAATTTCTGCTAGGTTTTATTTGTTTAGATTCCTAAATTAATCATAAATTCATAAACCATAAGATCATTTTTAGTACCAGACGACTTGCATGTAATTCTTTGATTCTTGTATTGCCCGTGTTGAAACAGCTCATTACCACCAGGGACATAACAGAGCAGCAGGCCAGTCCATGTGGTCTGCAGCGCTGAACCAAAGCTGCTGGCTCATACATTCCTCGCAGAGCAGAGGAAGAGGAGGGTCCCACAGAGGGAGAGGGGCGACGAGGGGTAGTGTCCCAGAGAGAGAGGGGGGAGGAGGGGGGCAGAGAGAGGGCAGACAGGTGGATGCTTGGACTCACTGCAGGAAAAACTGAGGCAGGAGAAGGGAGGAGGACCACAGAGTTTTCAAGCTACTTAAAGCATTGACAGCTTTATTCAACACCCAGTCTGAGAGATCTGTTTGAAGGAAAAAAGACGACGTTAAGACGAGGTTTTATTTATTTAAGTTTTATCAAAGTTGTACCAGAAATATGGATGAGTAAGCCAGTTAGTCAGTCTGCTATTATACTAAGAATATACTGTACAGACTAAACCAGGAAAAAGTGGTGTAGAGTGTAGAGGTTATGCAGATGACATCACGACATTACACATTTTTAGTGAGTGGACACATTATATGAGTGTCAATGGCAAGTTATGACATTTTCTTCTGTAAAAGCTCAAAACACTAAATCTAAAATGTGAAAAAGTTGTACAGCCTAATAACAAATATATATAAAAGTCTGCAGCTCTGATAAATATTTAGTTTGTACCTGACATCTAGACTAAAACAAGAAAATCAAGTAAACTGAAGAAGAAACCCAGTTAACAATTAGCTAAACAACAGGGACCCTGCAGACAACACGCACATTTATCACTGTTAGAGACTTTGGGATCACACACAGTTGAACTAAACCCTTCTCTCCTTAAATAACGTGTTTTTGAGTCTGTGTATTGAGGAGATTAATTGTGGTGGGGTGATCGTTAGCTAACACGCTAGCTAAGCTCTGCACAGTCACTGCAACAGAGAAACTACTTTCAGTTTCCATTTTTTTATAAAGATAATTTGAGCTAAAAAAAATTGTTCCATGGACAAAAATTAGGCCAAAAAAAGCAAAGACACACATTTAGTGTGTAGTGCTGTTCAGAATTCTGCCTCAATGCCGCTCAGTCGGAATGTTGAGGGGCATCTTTCAAATAAAATGATGCCAGTGCATAACTTATATAGTGGTTGATTTCAGAGTAAAGATGTTGGACTATAATTTTTTGGTGATTACATGTACAATCTGTGTATGATCAATGTAATACTTCATTCGTTCAGGACTCAGGAGTGGTCTGTGATAGAAAAGGTTTCAGAAGTAGTCATCATGACAAAGACATTTCAGCTGACATGTGGAAGTCTTTTTCAATGAAGCTGTAAATTATGCTGCATTCATGTGGTCCTCTGGAACTTGGGAAAACAATTTTCCGAGTTGAAAAATGCACATGAACGCTCTCACAAGTCAGAAAAACAACTGGGGCCAAAACCTTCTGCCCAAATTCCACAGCTGATGTTACCTGCTCTGTGCAGATGAACCAAAATCAGCTGATTTGTCACTTTATTGACACATTATTTGAGCTTTGACTAACAGTTATTACATTTAGGGGTTAACTGTCATTTATAAGAAAAACAGATCTGCACAAGAACAACCCGACACTACACCTGTTTAATTGATTACCAATATAAGGTTAGCCAGCTAAAGTAAACAAATTACCGAAATATCCTAACCTTTAGAAGGGTAGCAGCAACAACAACTCTTTCTGGTTAGCTCTTTTAAATGCTGTTAATGAACAAGCTCAGCGATTTTATTGCTGCTGACTTCAAAATCCTGACTTTTCAAGTTAAAAGTACATGAATGCAAATAAGTCGGAACCCTGACAACTCATCTCAGAATCCCAAGTTCCCGAGGACCACAGGAATAAGTCCTGTCTTAGGACTATCTCTGACTAATCTATCTCTGGGTAGTATATACTTCTACCTTCCCAGACCAGTACCTTCAGATTGCAAATTACCTCGGGATGGCAGTCGAAACGTCTCGATTTAAAAACATTGTCCAGGTGACCTTTGAAACGGACAGGGGACTAAAGCAACAACTGGTACAGAAGTGTATTTAAACAGTTTCTACTAAGTAAATGAATAAGAAATAGTCAGGGACATGTGTCTGCTGGTCTATCCTGGTGGATCCTGCAGCAGAGGGTCGTGTGGATAGAGATCTGCAGCCAGGCCCTCATCGAATCCAAAGATTAAAACCATGTCTAAAAGAGTACAAACCAGGACAATCCAGGAGCTAACCCATGTCAAGCCTATAAACTGAGTTATGCAGGTCCAAAACACATACATTAGCACTAAACTATGTCCATTACAGAAAAAACAAGTGCAAGCTAGGACTAAACTATGACTAAACTAGGAGCAAGAGCTAAGCAAATAATTTTTCAAAACGTTTCCGCAATAAACCCAAACGATTGAATTTAATTATTGTATATCACATTTCCCATACCAGTTTGAGAACCCGCTGTAAACCAAAGCACTATAAATATGATGAGGCATGGCTTTGACCATTTTCCTTTTGCAACTCCACCACTGCAAAAACATCACGATAAAATAGAAATGAACATTCTCATGCTCTGTACAATGTGGTGTCATACATTCTTAGCATTAGCAGAAAATGGATGTAAACAAAAAAAAAATGCTCTGGTTTGGGGGCTTTTACGAGGCTGTGGTCAGGACCCTGAGCTCCGGCCTGGTTTCACTTAAGCCTGACGTTCGGTGGGGATTTCACACAAAAACAAGTGTAAGAGTAGTAGTCTTTTTATGTAAGAGTTGCATGCAAGACGATTTAATTTAATGTTGGTCTAAACACCTAAACTCCGCCCACAACCACATTTCAAGTAGAGCTGCTAAACTGGGCAGTACCTTGAGGACTAAAGAAAAGAGTGAGGGGAAAGGAGGGCTGGGGTCCACACTTCAAACTCCGCCCATACAGTCAGGTGTTTGTAATCAGAAACACCTGGCTGTAAACAGGGCAGTCCTGCGTGATGTCACATAGTACTTGAAATTGCAACCTTTAAGAACAAATTTAGTCATGAAGAAGAAACCACAAGTATACAGGCTATGTCCACAATACTGTACTTAAGACTAGTAGTAGTAGTAGTAGTAGTAAGTAGTGATGGTAGTAGTGGTAGTAGCTGCAGTTGTAGTGGTGGTAGTAGTAGTTAGAGATGCATCAATATGACTGGTATCAGCACAGAGTCTGAAAGTAACCATGTTTTTCTTTCGTATGCCAAGGATTGATCAAAAACAGATTCAATATAACTGTTCTTTATTTTTCAAGGAACCATACCACTGCATTGTATAGAAAGTTCAAATACATGAAATTCTGTGTCATATTTGCTTCCTGTCCACATTATAAGGCAGTAAGCCAGTAGTTCAGAAAGCAATACCAGGAAGTACGAGATAGGAGTAGTTCTATCAAATATAAAGTGGCTAAGTGCGTAAGCTAAGTGTTCTTCTACATTTGGCCCGTCAATAGTCTTCCCTTGTTGTCCACTTGGGACGGGTTTGGACCCTGTATTTTTTCCAAAATATCCAAATTACATCAAACCGTGAATCAGACTTTTCCAACAAGTGTCTGCCTCTGCGTCTGCATAAACACCATAAATCTCACCTGCTCCATCCTGTTCACTAGAGCACTTGTAAGGACCAAAGGGAAAACAGTTTACTGCAAATATGTATATTTGTATATCGCTTCTTCAGTGGACATTCTACTTTGGCTACTAAATATAATCTTGTATTTTCTGGCACTGCCTCTCTGCAAACTCAAATTCAAATATCTCCACTGCCGTTGCTTATTCCAGAAAGCACTGAACAATGAACAAACTTTATCCATTCATTCACTTTTATCAACTTTTAAAATGTTTTTTTTGTCAAACATCTATTAAAAACACTGTACCTGATGAAGCTCGTCGGGGCTAGCAGTTATGGGGTGAATCTGGAGCTGAGTTTCATATTTGGAATTCCAACTGTGAATATCATAGCAACCAAAGAGCCAATCCAGAGCTGATGAAGGTAACGCCCCTTCACGCCCGCTGGTTTAGCAGGGAGTGGGCACTTAGCAACGCTGTCAATCAAACCTGTTGCTAACGCAGGCGGGAGCAACCTCGGGGAAAGAAGGCACCTGATTCATGTGTTATTAATGTTCATATCTTGATTTACAGACAAAATAGCCAAATAAAAAACCCAGGATCGTGTAGAGCGGGTTAATACAAACATTTTAAGACCAAAATGACGAGCCTGACAGCAGCAGTTACAGAGAGAGGGTCGACAGTTTTTCAATGTAAAGTGAATTGGAGCCAGAGTCGATGGAGCCGTTACCAGAGAAGGGGCGACAGTTTTTCAATGTAAAGTGAATTGGAGCCAGAGTCGATGGAGCCGGGAGCGCGCTCATGCTCACGTTCTATTTGTCATGCGGTGGATAGTGGGTTAGCTATGTCCATTTATATATATACAGTCTATGATTACTAATTATTCACTATGACGAATTATTATTTACATCTTTCAGAGACCGGAGCAGAGTTTTGCCATCACTGTAATGCTACAAACAACTAGCATGCTAACAGCACACTTCCTGATTCTCTGAGGATAAAATGCTTCATAATTAGATGCAGCTAGTACACAGCAATCTCTATAGGTGATGAATAGGATGAATCACTTGTTCCTTTTTTGGTTGTCCCCCCCCCCATTGATACCACATGAATATTTTTTTTTTATTTACATAGAAAACATATTTTATTCCAGTTAAAGATTCAACAAAGTGTAGTCGTAGTCGCCCTAGTGATAGGTCAAGATTACAATTTTTTCCATTGGGCAAATGAACAATAATACACAGGGTTTGAGTGATTATTGCTTTAAATGTCTATCAAATGGATCAGGGAATAATGGCGGTTGAACTGTCTGACCCCGGAGCAGTGTTTTGGTAGAGAAGGGCAGGTTATGGGAGTGCTCTGTGAGTTTTGGACACCTCCACTTCCTCACTGCGCACACATAGGCACAGAGACACGAGGCGTCACACGAGCGGCTCGAAGGTCAGAGACAGAGAGGGAGAGAGAGACAGACAGAGAGAGAGAGGAGAAAAGGAAAAGAGAGCGAGATAGAGAGAGCG
>KN483914.1:48641-62638 GCA_000787095.1 Periophthalmodon schlosseri
GAGAGAGTGAGAGGGAAAGGGAGAATGGGAGAGATAGAGAGAAAGATAGAGAAGAAGAGAGAGACAGACAGAGAGAGGCATAGAGACAGATGGAGAGAGAGTGCAAGAGAGAGAGAAAGAGGGAGAGTGACAGAGGGAGAGGGAGAACGGGAGAGAGGCAGGCAGACAGATGGAGAGAGAGTGCAAGAGAGAGAGAAAGAGGGAGTGTGACAGAGGGAGAGGGAGAACGGGAGAGAGATAAAGTGAGCGGGAGAGAGAATGGGAGATAGGGGAAGAGAGAGAGGGAGAGAAACAGAGAAAGAGAGAGGGAGAACGGGAGAGAGGCAGGCAGACAGATGGAGAGAGAGAGTGAGAGAGGAAGAGAGAGACAGAGGGAGAGAGACAGACAGACAGAGAGAGGGAGAGAGAAAGACAGAGGGAGTGAGAGATAGATGAAGAAAGAGAGTGGGAGAAAGAGAGGTAGCGATACATAGAGAGAGATCGAGAAAGAGAGAGGGAGAGAGACAAAAGGAGACAGAGGAACAGAGAGAGAAGGAAAGAGACAGATACAGAGAGAGAGAGACAGAGGGAGAAAAGAGAGAGGAGAGAGAGAGAGAGGTGGACACTGGAGACTGCAGAAGGTGTGGGAAGTTGGGAACAATATCAAACAACATGTGAGATTTCCATTCATCAGGTCCAGGTTAAGCACATACCACAGCGGGACAGAAAATAAGCAGTAGAGTCATGTTGTGACCTTTTCACTGGCCTAGCAATCTCTATGATCCAACTATATACATGATCCAACGGGAATAAATTGATATTTTGATATTTCCAACTCGTTCCATGCCTTCTCCTTTCTGTTATGGTCCAGTAAAATCCTTCCAATAACATAATTAGTCTACAAATACAAATTTTGTTCCTCTAAGACACCATCAACCTATTAGCTCCTATAGTGCTATAAGCCTTAGTTGTAAGCTTTAGCTGTTTAGTCAAAGTCGTGTATCTTATTATAGCCTGGGGCAGCTGTAGCTCAATGTTTTCAGATATTCATTTCCAAATCCTTTGTACATGGATCACTGCATCAAACATATGCTGCTTTTTAGCTTACATCTGTATATTTGTTCCTTTTTTTCAAATGTGTAGACAAAACGACAGCTAATGTTAATGGGCTATTGTTAAAACAACATCGTCAGGGGGGTACAGATAGCGAGCTAATGATTTGCAATGTCACGATATTGAAAAGTGTGTCCACATATACACTGTCTCTCACTAAGCAGAAATAAAACGAAACAAAATGAGACAAAGAATTCTGTAGGGCAATATTAAGGGACCTTTATCTGAGTTTGAATTATAAGTCAAGTTTAGAACTGTTAAGCCCATTTCTCTAAAGCAAAAGGAATTAAAGTCATGTACAGAATTGAGAGCATCAGGCTGGCATGTGTCTAATATAATCATAAATTGTATATATAAATGGACATAGCTAACCTGCTAGCTACAGCGTTCCAAATAGGAAGTGAGCATGGGCGCGCTTCTGGCACCTTTGACTCTGACTCCAACTCACTTTGCATTTGAAAACTATCGCCCCTCTGTTTGTAAATGCTGCAGTGAGCCTCATCATTGTGGTCTTAAAATGTTTGTATTAACCAGGTTTACATGATCCTGGTATTTTTATTTTGCTATTGTGTCCGTAAATCAAGATATGAACATTAATAACAGACAAATCAGGTGCCTTCTTTCCCTGAGGTCGTTAGCAACAGGTTTAATTGACTGCGTTGCTAAGTGCTCACTCCCTGCTAAATCAGCAGTGCAGGCAGGAAAGGGCGTTAACTTCAAAACCCCTGCGCCCGAGCCTGGCTCCAGATTGGCTCTTTGGTTGCTATGGTACTCGTGGTCAGAATTCCTAACATGCAACTTAGCTCCAGATTTACCCCTATAACTGCTATCTGCTCTCGATGAGCTTCATTTGACTGGAGCCGAACGCTATGAGTGACGTCACACTCACTATGAATGTAATATATCAGACGCTCTTAAAGGCTCAATTGGAAACATTAAAAAAGGAGAGAAAAAGTTCAAATCACTCTTCTGTTTAAGTTTTAAAAAATCCATACTAACGTGTCTCATTCTTTTTCAACAGGCCTAAACAAAAAAAAAATCTCTTGCCCAACTGCAAACTGTTCCTACAACCCCTCCATTCATCCACTTCACCATTCTGTCCACAATTGCTGTTTTCTGGCATCAGTACCTCATATTTTCAATACTTTTCATTTTGTAGTTTTGGCTATGTCAGAGCTCCACATGCAGCCAGCACATCTGTCCAGCTTTTGTTATATTCAAACTGACAACCTAACCCCTGTCCTTACTCGAGGATCAGATTCCTATGTCAAGCTTTCAGTCCCAGTCAGTGGTGAATGAAAAGTAATGATAATATTCCATCTTTTGCATTGGATTTGTCATGGATTTTTTTGTGATTTCCCATGGTCCAAAAAAATCTCCGCCAAACCTCAAATTATGGAAAATTTATGTCAATCATCTGAGTATAGTCATCCAGGGGTCAATACACCAACTGAAACTACAATAGGAAAGCACTGAATTCCCAAATTGTAATACTTACTTTAGGGACCATATGATCCTAAAACATGAATATTTTAGTTGATCATTCATTCCATCCACAAATGTTCTCTGCAACCGCTGTAGCCGCAGCTGCCTTGGAGCTAATTTGAAGAGACATGGCTGCTGTTCTGTGCCACTTTGCTGCTTTGATGACAAGTAGTCCAAACATTTCAAAATTGGAATTAGATTAAATAAAAAGGAAATATGAAAGTGCTGACCTAACATGAAATCTAAGTGAAAGATTTGTCCCACATTTTACCTTGAGCCTATTGCTACATATAAACAATGGAATTTTGTATGTCAAACACAATTATGGACAACATGACTTTATACAACCAAGCATAGGCCTGTATGACCCGTTCTGTTCGGAGTTAGTTACATACTAGATGGAACAATTATTTTTGGTGGTCAATGTTTATTTTGGGTACTTTCTTTGTTCTGCTGGGACATTTTTGTAATTTGTTGTACTTTTCTGAAGATTTGAGCTGTATAGGGTGGGGGTGGTAGGGTCATTAACAACACTACATATATAGAATAGTTTTTGGGGGATAATCCTGCTTTAGGGTGATCGTGACAATGGGAAAATGGCATTCAATATTATCGTTTATCATCTCTATTTTCTCAAGCAATATATCGCACTTCAAAATTTGTTATCGTGACAGGCCATGACATATGTATGATGTAATTCATCCTGGAAAGACAATTGGAAAAGACAGACACAAAAGAAAAGTATCAGTAGGCTTTATTGAATGAGTTATCTTTGGCACTCAGACCCCGGCAGAAGACATTGCGATGAACGGCGTGCCAGTTAGATGACGTTTAGGAGATGTCTTCCCCCCAGAGCCTGGACCCTGGAGGTGGTCGAGGTGAGGCTGAGGGAGTGAAGGGATGATGAGATGATGTGGAGCCGAGGGGGTGCTGGGGAGATGGTGGGGCGATGCACGAGCTGAAGCGGCCGTGCATCTGTGATGGGGGTTTAAATAGGGCTGGTTGGATGAAGAGGAGGTGTGTGAGCAGCGGGGAGGAGTAATAGGAGTGAGATGATGAAGGCTGGGGAGGAGGTAAACTCTGAAGAACTTTAAAGGGGCACTAGCTCATACAGTTCTTACAAAAAATCCTGATGATCATATTGAATAGAATTAAAGGAGCACTGTGTAACTTTTTAAGGTTTTTCTCAAGGCAAGTGATGGACCCACTATCAGAAAACTGCACTTTTAATTCTTTACAGACATGTCAAAACCAGGCTTGGAGAGACTTATCCATGCATTTGTCTCCAGTAGGTTAGACTACTGTAACGTCCTGCTCACTGGCCTTTCCAAACAAGCGTTAACACAGCTGCAGTACATCCAGAATGCTGCTGCTCGGGTCCTGACTAGAACCAGGAAGTACGAGCACATAAGGTCTCTGCACTGGCTTTCTGTGGCTCAGAGAGTAGACTTTAAAGCAGCTCTACTTGTGTTACAAGTCTCTCCATGGCCTAGCACCAAAGTACATCTCCAACATGTTAGTGCCATATGAACCATCTCGCACTTTGAGGACTTCAGGGGCCGGCCTCCTGGTGCCCAGAGTCAGGACAAAACATGGGGAATCAGCGTTTCAGTTTTCTGCAGCTAAACCTGGAACAGTCTTCCTGAAGATGTGAGACAGGCCTCTACTTTGACAATGTTTAAATCCAGGCTCACTTTTACAATGTTTAAATCCAGGCTGAAAACAGTTCTGCTTAGCTGTGCATATGACTGAAAGGTTTTTATTCTGCACTTCTCTCTTCTCTTTTAATGCAAATTTTATATTGATTATTTATGTTTTGATTTGTTATTTTGTGATTTTAATGTCTTTCTTATTCTGTAAAGTACTTTGAATTACTTTGTGTACAAATGCTAAACTTGCCTTGCCATGTAAACTACACTTCCCAATGGCTCTTTATATTCTCCTTTCCCCTAGTTCCTCCCTCCTCCAAAACATTCTCAACATTTGGTGCCTATTCATGGGTTTCAGACAAACCATTCCTCCCTGATTTGGAGGACTTAGTGAGCAACCAGTGAGAGCCTTTCCCCATTCAAAAGATATAATATTTGGATTTGAATTGCTTAATTGCTATGACTGCGGAGGACGGGTGCCATAGCTTGAAACTCATGAATAACATTTTGATGGTTAGTCACATACTGTTGTGCAAACTCATCCCAGAACTGGACTATAAATAATAACTTGTGTTCGGAGCAGTTGTGTCTGGTTAAGCTCTGCTCCAGCCAAATTGTGTGGTGACAATGCCCTATGACACATTTTACCATTACCACGCACTGCAAGTTTCACTGTAAAACCACACAGAGCCAATAACTGCTTCTCATGTTCAGTAGGGCCACTATGGGACTTGTTGAGTGCACTAGAGTTCACAAATGACATGAAAAACGAGGTACTACAAATGGCTGTGTTACTAAAGCGAGTCTGTTTTGTGTCTTTGTCTTTGCCAGAGAACTATGGAGGATACGAGAACCAGCTTTTCAAAGGTAATTAGCAGCATAATAGTCCCGTAACATCTGCCAGTTTGTATTTAGTTACATGCGGGGTATTACTACTGTACAAATGAGCGTTGGCAGGCAGTATGAGGCAGTAGTGTAATGTATCTGTGGAGAGTAATGTTCTTTTGACTGTTTCAGATGAAGATTTCACAGGAGAAGAGGAGGAAATACCTTCATTTCGAGGTAACACGTTCAAATGAGTGGTTCTCAAAGTGTGGGGCACGTACTGTGGGTGTATCAAGTGGTTCTCAGGCGGCAGTGCAAAACTTTGTCCGGTTCAAAGTCTTCAGCCCTTTGACAAAAAAGTGCCATTTAGTAACATTTTGTGTGGGACTGATAGCAATTACACTCTTGACATCTGTAACTCTTTTTAACTATTAATTAAAACAAACTGAAAAGTTTACCATTGACTTCAATGATATTGCTCTCCATACAATATGAAGCAGCTCTGTACAGTGCCTCATTCAGCAGCAGGAAGAATACTTTGAAAATCTATTTAGTTACAGAATACTGAATACCTACATGGTCCCTGGCTCCTTTAACTGATTGGGTGAGCAGAGAAACCAGCTTTAAACCAAGAGCTCCAACAGTCCAGCCTCTGGCACTTTCAAATTGACACTGCACACAGTCAGTCAGAATGGCTGATGAACTGTAACTTAATCTAATTTACTCCTGCTCGGGACTTCTGGTCGGGCAGGCAGTGGAGGAGGCAGCATAAAAGAAAGAAACTTTTTGATTTCCTATACACAAAAAGAAATATTAATTAATTAATTAATTAATTGATAATAATAATTGCAGGAGTAGACTGATTAGTGACAAAGTCTCATATTTGCGAGTCTCTGTTTTGAAGACAGCAAGAAAGACTGTATTGATAGTTTGCAACATTCCTTGGGAGTGTGATGCTAACTTTAGGCACTGCTCTCTCTGAGGCTTTGTTAGACTTTAATCAGAGCTTTATTTTAACACAATCTGACCAGAAAGAACTGACTTAGCTGGAACTACAACAGGTGAGCTGGTTTGTGCTGTTAAACAAGTCCCTCTCAAATAACATTACAGTCACAAAATAGCTAGCATTAGCTAACAGTTTTTCAGTTTGTCACTTTCACCTTTTTTGTGAAAAAAAGAATGCTTGAATGCTTGTATTGATCACAGGCTCCTGGAAATGTTTTGATTAAATCCATTTTGTAGTTTCTCCTTGATTTTTCAGGCTATCTACTATCTATAAACTTTTTTGGTTGTGTTTGCTGCTATATGCATTGTGTCACCATGGAAACTGCTAAACATTCCACCATAGACATGCATGTAGAACTCCCCCAGCGCGTATTGATTAGCCAATCTGTCCATGCAGTGGAATTACTAGGCCTATAGCTTTGAATAAATGCAATATTATATTACTGATGTGAAATGGCGTGTGTGTGTGTGTGTTAGGTCGGAGCAGGAGTGGCTGTGTGCGCTGTCAGCAGACCAGTGCTCTACAGCTGGCCATCAAAGTCCTGTATGGATTTGTGGCCTTCCTCATCATCACTGTGGCAGTGCTGGCTTCACTCGGTAAGACCAACATTAATCTTCTACACGGCAAAATGTTGAATTTAAGAGGAAAAATAGTCAGTCTGATTAAAGGTGCACTACTTTTCTGGTGAGGTCGCTTGTCTCCATGGAAATGAGTTTGCTTTAGCTTGAATGTTTCACTGTATGGCATTGAGCATATACATCTTGTATTTATTCATTTACGTTTTTTGTGACGTCTCCATGGTCCATAATAGTGTAAAAAAAAAAAGGTACACTAGGCCACATCAGTGCGGAATGAATTGATTGTCCTTTTTTATAGATACTTTTAATGCCATACTGTTGAACATTCCAGTCAAAGCAAAAAAATCTCTATGGAGACAAGCTGTTAGCTGACTCTCTACCAGTTAATTTACATAATGAACCTTTAAACGTATTCTGTGAACTTTCCCATATATTTGTTTTGTTAAGACAATTATTTTAGGTAGTAATGTTCTATGATGTCATATTACTCTGAACTAAAGTCAACAACATTTAATTTTAAGTACATTAAAATTCCTCTTAGTTTAATTTCCCATGTTGACCCAAGTTCTAGCAAGTCCACCTCTACTACACTGTATAATTGAATTGGTTTAGGCCTGCCATTAAAATACATCCGTCTTTATACATCTTGAACAGTTGTTGAATGGGATATCGTTGATTACCTGACAGCTCCACCCTCCAGCTGGTTCTCCCATCAGCAGCCCGTTTTACAGGCCCTAACGCTGTAAATATAGGGTTTTACCACAGCCGAGGGATTAACTTATTGTCACACATTTCCTTGTATAAATTTACTACTAAAAGGAGTCCAGAGGAGGAGACATGCAGTTAGCTTTAGTTCTTAAAAGTCAGTTATAGGTGGAAAGCGTTGATAACATGTAGTTAGTATATGTAAATGTGAAATAAATAGAAATGCATTGCAAATGATTTTACTCAAATATATGTCAAGATATTCTGCATTACTGTAATAATAACTAAACAGGTACATAACTACTACAACTATTACTACAAGCACAACAACAACTATTACTACAACTAGTATCACTACAACTACTACAACTAATACCACTACAACTACTACGACTACCACAGCTATGACAACTAATACCACCACAACTACCACAACTACTACAACTAATACCACTACAACTACTACAACTACCACAGCTATGACAACTAGTACCACTATAACTACTACAACTACCACAACTACTACAACTACCACAACTACTACAACTACTGTAATGCCACTGCAACTACTACAACTACCACAGCTATTACAACTAATACCACTACAACTACTACAACTACCACAACTATTACTACAACAACACCAAATACTAGAAGACACGGTTATTATATCAGTGAATATTGGGAACATTACTTACAGCCCATAGTTTAGCATGTCTCTGTTTTGTTGATCATATTATCAAATAGTTCCAGTTTGACCATTGTGTTTACAGAGCAAAAGGCGGTTAGCTCATGTTGATATTATTGCCTGATGAACAGCTGTACAAGTCCCTCTCAAAGACTGGATCCACAAAAACATGTTGTCCTTGGCTCTGCATCTAAACTGTCCTGATCACAAGAGAAACACAATGTGACCTCTGATTCTCCCTTAAGTGCAGTACCCAAAAACATGCATTTAGACCTGAAGCAACGCTCCTTATGTAAAACTGCTTCAAATAGCAATAGTCCGTATTCGTATTTAATTAGTAGTGAAAGGTCCTATATTACGCAAAATTGACTCCTGTGAGCTTTTGGCCATGTTAGACTATTGTTACTTCCTTAAAAACGAGTTGTGTTTTGTTTCATTCACACATTTTAGTAATCCTTTATTATTAGTCTGTCTACATCTCTAAAGCTCAAACATACATTTTACCTTTGGTTCGGTAGAGTTTGGCAATTCTGTAGCTGAAATCATCCAAATGATTCTAGTGAAGGTGTATGGAGTTTAAAAACACAGTGGAGCACTTCCTGTATTACTGCATGACATCACAAGGTGGAACAGAGTGTTTTCCATTTCAGAGCCAAAATAAATACAGCCTAAATATGTAGAGTTTGTGTGTTAAACATGTGTGAATGAAATAAAGCACAACTCCAGTTATGTTTTTGATGAGGAAATGACATTATAACATAGCTTTTTAAAAATAGCATAATATAGACCCTTTAATTATTAGAAGTAAATGCAGCTGCAGTGCAATTGATTTGAAATTTTAATGAAGATTCAGTAAATTCTAAACATCAGCTGTATTAATAGAGAGGTCTACATCCAATCCTCTGTTAGTAAAAGCATGTGGTTTGGAGCAGATTTCAGACTTTGTAGGAAGAAATTTGGCATTTTTTTATGTAAAATGACAATGATTAAAAGTGTGCATTCTTCACATTCAGGAAATAAATATTGAAATCAATTTAAATTAGTTTTTAGTATGACAAAATAAAATCGTAATCAGTCAATATGAGGGTCTGCAAATGAGCTTTTTGCTAGATGGCCCATTATGGATTACTACTACTTTAACTTACATTATCAGCAATAGAGTCTAGCGTGTGATTACCCGTTTCTTCTACTCTTTAGCCACTGCATTCCACTACTACTATTACAAAAACAACTACTAAAATATTTCTATCTAAAAATCGAATTTGTTACGAAAACACAGCAATACAAAGTTACCTCACATATGCATAACAAAACCATATTTTTCTAACAATTAAAATGCCATCCGTTTTGGCGAGTGTTTTTACAGAACAGTAAAGAATGTAAAGGGTCAGCTTCTGTCCATAGCATTGGATACGTAGGAGCAGGTGGTATGTACACAGTGCATGTGGGACACTTCTCTATGCAAACACAGCACTGGACTCAGATTGGCCCCTGGAGTTTAAGACTAGGGGCTAAAACATACAGTCTTATTCTCAGCCCATCTGGTATGCAAACAACTCATATCCCGCCATAATTGATTGCTTACAATTCTTTTGGGAGATATATAGAGCACTGTGTAGGCCAGCTGCGTACACTCTTGTATATGTGTTTGTCTGAATTTATAGCTAAGAATAACATAATAACATATTATATCTTTCAATGCTTCCTAATTTGTGATGATTAAGTTGTTTTTAATGACTTTTAAATGTAAACGAGTACACTGTTCTTTAAGGTACGGTAATGTCACCTGCATGATCCCATGGAAATAGAAAGTTAAAATACTTTGTAACATTCTTCATGGAAATATTTAAGTTTTATGCCACACTGCGGAATATTATGGCCAAATGAACCGCATTTCCATGGAAACAAGCAGAAAGCAAGAGTCAGGTTTGTGCAAGCAGCTCAGAGTAAGGATGCAAGTTTTTAGTACAAAAAACATGCTTGCTTTTATTTTAGTCTCTTTTTTACTTAAAAAGTTATATTCTGTGGCTTTAACTTTTCTGTCTTGTTCACTTTTAGTATTCAGAAAAGTGGAGAACCTCTCTGTAGAAGAAACCATCTACTATAACAAGATCAACAAGGTGCAGCAAGGACTACAAGGTACTTTAACTATTCTTACCAGCACTGTTGACCTTTGTAAGTTGTCAAGAATAAACAATGTATTTTAAGATACAAAAAGTGTGATGCAAACATTGAAGAAACAAAGAAATGGTATTTGTTTTGCTAGGGCTCCTCCAAACATTTGCGATGACAAAGCACTGCGATCAAGTTATTATGTACTGATTCAGTGTGTATTTATGTTTTGTAGATTTGAGCCTGGCCTCTAATTGCACAGGATGTTTGGACGTGACCACGTACACAGAGGAGATCAGCCGCTTGAAAAGAGAGTTCGAAGACATCCAGAAAATGATCCTGGGACAAGAGCAGGTATGGGAAATGGTTTGGGCCAACAGAACAATATTTCAACCTGATTAGGGCTGAAAAATATCCAATTTTTATTTTTCTGACAAGCATTGCGATTAGATTTGAGGTTTATGTTTTAATAGTTGAATTCTGTTAAAAGTTCACATTTTAAACATGTAAAGAAGACTTGATAAAAAGACTGAAATATGAACAAACTAATCAAAAATCACATTTCAGAACATGTTTGTACAGATGTAGGTAGCAGTTTTGATGCAGAATAAGACAGGATATTTTGTTCTTTTTGGAGGAAATTATGGTACTTTAAAAAATTGCAGTCTTTGCCTTTTGCTAACTGCGTCCATTGAAATTTCGATTTTGATTCAATTGTGATTAATCTTGCACTCCTAACTGTATCTGTCTATCCTAGCTCCTGGACCAGTCCTCCCAAATCCAAGCCAACCTGCAGACCGCCAGTACCCGCCTCACCCAAGATGTTCAGAACCACCTGAGGGCCATCAAGATCTTGAACCAGACCTTAGACAGGTTCTCCAACCAAGTGCAGGGCTGGAGAGAGGTGATTGAGGAGACCGAGGAGAAGATGAAGACCCTAGTAGAGGATCAGGATGATGTGAAAGCTATAGCTGAACAAGTCAACACTACTGTGGCACTAAGGTACTTAAGTATATTGCATCTTTTAAAAATTTTGGTCAGTTTTCCTTTCCAGTTTCAACCAACGTGGAACCCCACTAGTCACAAGGTTCTTTGTATTAGTCATTAGTCATAATCAGCATATTAACAAAAGACATTTTCACTAGTGACTTTATTCTTCCCTGCCCACTTTTGCAGGAATCCCATTCATTTCAATGGAGGATTTGGGCAAAGTTTTGCCGCTAAAATATGATATAAAGTAGGTTGATTTGTGTAAAATGTTCAATGTTCATGTGACCAACAAGTCAACACTGCACCAATTCTCTGGGAGGCTTTAAAACTGCTCTGTAGTCCCTACAGACGATAACGGCAACTTTTGGAATAAGGTGAATAGGTGAAAAAAAACATTTCTTTCATCATATTGATCAATTGCAATCTTCCATTCCATTTATTCCAGTTATATTTTTTCTATGAAAAATGCTTTCAGTACCAATTTGCGAGAACAAAACAGTGCAGAATAGTAAAAGCCAAAAGTAAAATCTGTCAACCGATGTTACTTTTGGCTTTTACTATGGATCAGACCTGGACGACTGAGGGATTACACAGACAAAACAGTGCAGACTATTAATCATTGTCATTTTGCATCAAAAATAGTCAAATTTCTTCAACCAAAGTCTGAACTCAGCTCCAAACCATATTCTTTTATTGACAGAGGATTGGCTCTAGACATCGCCATTAAAAAGACCCAAACTGATCATTGATGATTGGAAATGACTACATCTTGATTGCACAACCCTAATACAAGGCCATAGAATGTTGTGAATTCTTCTAGAACTTTAACCAAATATACTCTGTTGCGTTGCAGTACCATGTGGATTGATGCCCTCCAAAGAAAGGCAGATGAGGAGACATTGGTTCTGCAGAAGCTGACCACAGACTGGCAGAACTACACCAAAGTCCTGGGTGCCATCAAGTCCAACACCAGTTTAACCACCCAGAACATGCGCAACCTCCAGAACAGTATCCAGGCCGACCAGTACCGCATCGCCATGGCCACTGTGATCTTCTATGACCTCACTCAACAGGTCTGGCCTGGTTAAAGGGTCTTGTTTCTTTTCTGCTTTTGTCATATATTCCTCTCATAGAGCTCGCCCTATCTTTTAAAATACCCTTATTCTTGTGTACTCAAGTTGACACATATCTGGCAAGTATTTTTCTTCCAATAGTCCTGAAATCTTGAAAGAAAGCCACTGCTAGCTGTATGTAGACAGAGACACACACATCCAAGACTGTTGAGACAGTATGCTAGGTCCAAAAGTCAAATCTAGGGAAAGTAGCTCTGCTCAGCGGTTCTTTGGAGCTCTCAGTTTTAGTGACATTTTGGGTCAGAGTCCTTCAGAAATGGCATTGGCTAACTGCAACATACACTACCAGTCAAAAGTCTGGACACACTTTTTCATTTTTTCTTTATTTCCATGATTATTTACATTGTAGTTTCTCACTGAAGACATCAAAACTAAAAATGGACACATATGGAATGTAGTAAACAAAATAACTCAATGTTTCTTGACTCTGACAAGGCACACCTGTGAAGTGAAAACCATTTAAGAAGACTTCATCAAGAAGCTCATTGAGAGAAGGCCAAAGGTTTGCAATGCTGTCAACAAAGCAAAGGGTGGCTACTTTGAGGATTTGAACATAAAATATAAAAATTATTTAGCTTATTTCACTTTTTTTTTCTTTTACTACATAATTCCATATATCTTGCATCATATATTTGATGGTATCTAAAATGTAGGAAGTAGAACAAAACATTGAGCTAAAGCTTGCTAGGAAATTCTTGCAGAACACTCCAGAGATCATAGTATTGTAATGTACAATGATAAAACTGTATGTGTTGTTATTTATCATTTTAGGTGATGAATCTCCAAATGCAACTGGACAATGTGACTTCATTCATGGACGAACACGAGGAGAACATGCACGATCTTCACTATCATTCAAAGTAAGTTAGAAGACCATAGAACATCTTGTACAACTGACAGTCACTAGTCATGTCTACCCTCATTGTCAGGTACTATGAGAACCGCACAGGGGAGCGTTTCTCTGCCCTGGATGGTCGTCTGAACTCTATTGAGATGGAGATCGACACCATCTCGTCCAGCATCAACGCCACAGTGAGCCATGTACAGAGCATGTACAAATACATCAGCATCGAGAGCTCCACCTGCCAGAGCCGCCTGGGACGACAGACTGAAGACCTACTGGTACCTCATCAATACACTCACAGCAAACATAGTGACACTTGTACTGGAGATCAAGATGGTCTCCCATAAACTTTCTTATTGATCCATAATTGGTGTTTTGTCAATACAATTTTTTCTGTTTTATCATCTCAGGTGCTGTAACTGATTTTTACTGTCTTCAAAATGTGAAAAACACACACACTTTTTTTTTAAACAGTTTGCAGAGGTCCCAAGTTATTCCTCACCTTGTGCATTTCGAGCATCCTAATTATTCACCATGATGAGTTTATAAGTGCTTTTCACAACTTTCAGAGGCCAGATCAGAGTTTAGCGTCACGGTAATACGAATAATGACTAGCATACTAACAGCGCACTTCCTGATTCTTGGAGGATAAAACACTTGTAATTAGATGCAGACAGTACACAATGGACTTATTTGTACCTTAAGATCTGCTTATACAGTACATGTGTAAATAAATCGGGTACAACCATTTTAAGATATGTAAAAACTGTAAAAACTGATTCTTACTAAGGATCTAATCTTCTTTAGACCAACTGTCATATGTTTGGTTTGACGTGCTTTGTTGTCTTGCTGTGATTTCCAGAGTCTGAACACCACCATGCTGTTGCTGC
>KN483914.1:62738-73128 GCA_000787095.1 Periophthalmodon schlosseri
ACAACAGAACATGCTTCTGAATGTGCGCCTGGATGTGGACGTCCGAAACCTGTCCATGGTGATGGAGGAAATGAAGCTAGTGGATGTTCGCCACACACAACTCATCAAGAACTTCACTATAGTCAAAGGTTAGTGCCATTATGGAGTGTAACTGAGGTATTATCATTATTGAGAATTGAAACTTGATAAACTGAAGTAGCCAGAGACTTGGGAAGAAGAGGTATGGGACTGGAGTTCTAAAGAAGAAGTTTATTTACCATCTGTACGGGACCAGGAACACAGAGACATGAACCCTCAAGGCAGCATTGTTCATTCCAGTCTAGTCCAGTCTGGCTATACTTCAGTTGTAGGGAGTATTATACCTCTGATGAGGTAGGCAGTGTGGTGCCTACCTCCTAATTTCTGAGAGAAAACTGTAATTGTATTCTGGTGCCCTCAGGTGCTCCGGGACCTTCAGGACCCAGAGGCTTCAAAGGGGACATTGGCTCCAAGGGTCCAGTTGGACTAAGTGGGGGCAAAGGTGACAGAGGACCTACGGGAGGACGTGGACCTCAGGGAGAAAGGGGCGTCCCAGGACCTAAAGGACCTCCTGGAGAGCCAGGAACCAGTGGTACCAGAGGTGCTGCTGGACTTAAGGGAACCAAGGGGGCGATGGGTCCCCCTGGCCCCAAAGGTGAAAGGGGGGAGAAAGGAGATGCTGGTAAAAGTGGTGCTGATGGACTTCCAGGAGTTGAAGGACCAAAGGGGGAACTTGGAAATGAAGGTGCTCGAGGACCAGCAGGACCACCAGGACCTAGGGGTAAACCAGGGCCAGTCGGACCACCCGGACCACCAGGGACCCCCGGGGATCCTGGCATGCCTTATTACTACCATCATCACACAGACACTCAGACTGTGACTCCAGGAGTGGACTCAAAGAGGCACTGACAGATTAAGTGGGACAGAAACATATTTGGATTCACACAAAACACTTGAACATGATGTTAAAATGAATCTTTTATGATATGTGATGGTCAGTGTCATTTTGAATGAGTTTGTCATTATGATACACACAGCATCTACATTTTAACTTTGAAGAATTCTTCAGTTTTTTTTTAAGTTAAATTAGTATGAGAAACTTCCAAATGCAAACTACTAATGCAAAACTACCCTGTTCGTTTTGACCGGACAAAGACATTTAGCTTTTAATCCAACTGATGGTACTCTCCTGTTTTACTTGCATTTTAACATTTCAAATCAATAGTTAAACAAAATATGTGTATATTTTGCATTTTGTCAAAGTTGAATGTACTTGAGGTCATGAATGTTGAAATGTGAGTTTAGTTTTGTTCAAAGCTTCCAACAACGTTAGGTTTACATTGTCCCCCACCATATGTAGTTCGCTGTGTACAGTCTTGTCATGGTGGGTGGATAAAGATTAATGCTGGGTGTACACTGACTGCAAGTGCGTTGCAGTTCGGGACTTGAGCAGGTCTCACAAGATTTAGAAAGTCAAATCAATGCACCCTACCACACTGGCCTCTGACCTCTGCACCCTACCACACTGACCTCAGTGGAGTGCGAGTGCAGATCCGGGTGAGGTGCGGGTCTGCAGAAAGAATCCGCAAGAAGTCTGTATTCCCTGGACACCGCAGTGGTCTGGTGGGGGTTTCAGGTGAAACCGCGATGCCTTGGTCAAATACCCACCACAGTTGTTGTAGCTGGTGTAGCAGGCAATGGGCAAGTAACCAGCTCAAAGTATGTGCCAGACCTGACCTGCAGTTAGAGTAAACCCAGCTCTGTATTAGCGTTATAAGTTTCAGAGCAGGCTCTCTGAGAGTGTGTGATTGAAGAAGCGTGACTGTTTTGAATAGAGCAGTTGGTAAGAAACATCATTGTGAATGGACTTCAAAATTTTAATCCTTAAGAGTTTATATAAAATGTTTTTCTTACAGCCAAAACATGTATCAGGCATAAAAACATCTGACAGTCTTAGATCTGGAAAAATGGAAGCTAAGGGATTTCAATTTGACTGAACCATATACTAATGGAGAAGCGTTTAGGTCATGTAGATCCACTCCAAAACTGTAGTTGTTCCTGATCAGTACCAAAAGTGATCAAAGAAAACAGTGGCTTAAATTGTATACACTATTTGCATGTGTACCACTAATAAGTAGCTCATGTTTTTGCCTGAGTAGCCTATAATGAAATGACATGTCTTTTGTCGGATGCTTTTTTGTTAAGTTTACTACCATCTGGTTTAGATTTTCTTTCTATTTCAGTTCTGATCACACAGGCTTAAAATGGACTCAATAGTAATCGCCTCTAGAGAAAAGGATCGTCTTTAAAACTGTTGTCATGACATGCGACTGGTTTGCATTGAACTTCAATAAAAGTTTTGGTCAAACAGTGTCTTGTGGTACTTACTGTACTTTACTCTAGCTCCAGAGGGCTATTGTTGCCCCATAAGAAAGGGAGTGGTGTTTTTGTCATTAACTCAAAACACATGTTCAGCCATCTTGTTAGATTTTTGCGGTGTACTGCCACTCTTTGCTAAATCCCAACTTGTTTTAGAATGTGACTGTAATTAACTCAAGTTTGCACTGAAGTATATTAGGTTGTGTTACTAAAACATGTAATAGCTTAGACATGTTTAGTGACTGTACAGAAGTCTTACATAACATCCTTAAAAATTATGCAAGAATGAGATGTTTAAATTCAAAGTGACACTTGTGTACACAATGCATTGTGGGAAACGGGCTATGTAGACTGTGGTTAAATGTGCTGAATCATAATTTAGCAGGGTTTCTGGAACTGAACAAGCTGTCAAATCATTTCTCCTGTAACCAAAACTGATCCAAGAATCCGTCCAAATCCAAAGATTTTAGCCTGCTGTGATGGAAATGGGAAGTCACAAATCTTCACTCAAAATTTTTTTAACATATATCAGACTATTTACTTGTGTAGATTTTACACCTTTTTTTTTACTCTTGGAAACAATATAGTGACAAACTGAAATAGGGTACCCTTGGTAATTATAGTAAATTGAGTGTACCATGATGCATTGTAAGTACTTTTTATTCTACCTGCTCCATACTGGCCTGACTCAAATTAAAGCTCATGCTCAAAAATATAGGATAAATTCTAGAATATGTGCTATTCAGCTACTTTATTCCTCCTATAGTGTACATCATGTGTCTGTTCCTCTGACAGGAGTGGGAAAGACCCCCCGGAGTCCAGCCCAAACTGTTTCAGTATGTGGACCATAAATCACTGACACAGACCCCCAACTCACCCAGGACCCAGCCATGTAAAGAGGAACCACATATGGCACCCATGGGAGGAAGCAAAAGTTAAGCCAGAGAGGTACAACTACCCAAATCTATAGATACTGATGGAGGTGAAGGGAGGAAGATGGAGAGGCTGAGAAGGTTGAGGGTTTTGCTGCTGTGGTAGAGGAGGAGATAGAGTGTGTTTATAATATGAATGACTATAGAGGAACTGGTGCGACAATGATAGCAGGTGATAACATGTGATTGATTGACAGGAAGAAGACACAAACTACAGGTGGTAATGTGGTAAGCATTCCTGACTCACAAGTCACAACAAAAAGGTCTCAAGTTTAATTCCCACACCGGGTGAAGCCTTTCTGTGTGGAGTTTGCATATTCTCCCCATGTTCGTGTCTTGCTTTCAGGTGTTCATGCATGATAGAGAAATTGCATTTCTGTGCTGGACCAGCTCCACACTGCCACCTCCCTACAACGGAAGCATAGCCAGACTAGACTAGACTGGACTAGACTTCCAATTCTCCAGCTACTAAAATTTATTCTACAACAGTCTACTTTCCCTTAACAAAACATGTTAATTTATAGTCAAGAGTTAAGACTCTCTTGGGATTCCATATTTCAAAAGTCTTTTTGTCAAGTTTTCTTGGTTGAATTTATACTTCAGCTTAAGTGATGCATATAATATTTTTCACATTTATTTTCTCAGTTACAATTGTATTATGTTAGATGCTAAGAGAAATTTTGGCTTAAGTTGGCTTGAATGGAAACAATAGCTGAAGGTCAAAACTTTTGGTTCTTAGTTGGCACACCCTGATGGTACACACTGGGTACTGTTAGAGAAATTGCATTTTTGTGCTGTACTGAGGGCACTCACTGTCCGCTCAGTCCTCATTATATTGGCCTAAGTCATCAGAGGTATAATACTCCCTACAACAGAAGCACACTCAGACTGGACTGCACTAGACTGGAATCGACAACACCATCGCAATGTCCTGAGAGTTCATGTCTTTGGGTCCTGGGTCCTGACTCCTGTACTGACTTCTATGTTAGAACTCCAGTATCATGCCTCTTCTCTCCAACTCCCAGGCTACTTATCACATAATATAATTCCATATTTTATACAGTGTTTTCTATTTCTATTTCAATGTCTTTCAAATCCCAGTGGTGTGAAGAGCAAAAGCCATTTGGAACCACATTCCGATTGAAAGCTTAAGCAGACATATTATGCAAAATTGATTTTTTTAGAGCTTTTAACCATGTTATTAGTTGTTCCCCTCACCATTTACTCACCTGAAGTTGCATTTGGAGTGATTCGTGCATATTTGAGCAATCTTTAATCGCTTATTTTCAAGACGCCATATTGCCAATCAATCCCCTGTTCTTACCATTCCTGGTTGACACCCACTTCTCTGTACTTACTTCGTTCTCCAATTTATTTTCTTAATTGATGATACGCTTAAGTTTAGGCAGGGTTGTGTAGTCATTTTGGTATAAATGAAAAAAAAATCCACTGCTTGCTAGCGTGATGTGCAGTTATCCATCGGCGTTATCCGTGGAAGTGCATTTTTTTTTCTTACAATAAAATCATATTATGTTATGATGATTGACTGATTAAATTATTATATTTGTATTATATAGATGTAATTTTTTTTTTTTTTAATAGATGTTATTGCTATATTATGAACTCAGAATAGCTCTCCACGAATGAGATCCAAATAAACAAATAAACTTTAGAAGCTTTAGATTTAGGATTGTTAGTATAGTATAATTCACACTGGCATTGGCGAGATTTATTTAGCAACATCTCCTCAGAGCAGATTACAGGGCTGAAACTCAGAGATCTGCGTTTGCTAAAGTCATATGTTTGAGTAATGTGAGAGAGTGGGTCCACTAACCACAGATTGGACTGGCACAGACCACTGGCTCATTTTGTCCTTTAACTGTCTCCAAGGCTGGGGGGATTTTTGGAACCTAATTATTGTTTTGAAATGTTTTTTAACATACATAATCATTTCAGATCATTAAAAATATTCCCACAAAAAACAGGTGAAGTTGGTCATATTGCACTTTGTCATCATTTAGTTGGGCTTGGTTAGAGGCAGCGACTGTGAAGGACTCTTTTGTCAGTGCACAGGCCTATAAAGAGTATTGTATTGAGAGCTTAGTACACACAAATAAAGAGGATCTAACTGCATGTTTTGAATAAATACAATTTGTGTTTTTATGGTAAAATTAAAAAAAAGGTTTAGTCATGATTCTGTCTGGCCCTTGGAGAGGGAACTGCAGAGCATCTATGTGTTCTTGGTTTTCTTCTAGAGCTTCTTATAACATTTGTTGTTTTTCATCCAGCTCTGGTCCTTTTTGGTGTTCTTTAGCTTGGGTATCTCCAGTTTCGAGAAAATGTTCATGGTTTCCAGCTCTTCAGGAGTCAGGTTGGCCTCTTGTTCTCTCCATTCTCTTATGGATTTTTCTAGCAAAGCTCTACTTATTCTAATCCTACACTTTTGATGCTCCTTTTTAGGTAAGGACTTTAGGTCAGGCATCTTCTCCTCCCCTGTCATGAAGTACTCATGAAGTACAGCTTTACGTAACTCCTCTTGTAATACGTTTTGGAGGAGACACTCAATTCAAGTCAGTGAGATATATGTTTTCTCTCTTTTAAGACATCTGTGTAATCCCTCAGTTGTCCAGATGTGATCCATAGTAAAAGTTGTAGCAGTGAAGGCGGTTTTGCTGCTTGGATGAGCAGCGAAACTTCTTCACTTCTAGAACTTTTTGTCCAGTTGAAAGATTTGAATTTTTCTTTCTCATTTATGACATTTATGTGTATTTTAAGCACAACTAATTCAAGTCATAAGTCATAGTTGAGCCTTAAAATACATTGCCAACACGCAGCGCTAATATTGAGGTAGCATGTAGCACACAGCTACCATTAGCATTCTTAGATATTTATACAAATTTGGGCCGTTTTACTACTTCATTCATGTTTTTGTTGCTGTATTTGGCACAATATAACTCCTATGATCTGCATTTGCTCTCGTAGTTGTTGAAATGTGGGTGACAAGGCAGCTCCTCTCCAATGAAATGAATGTATGTTTCGCCCATGGAGCTGTTCAGACCTGAGGTTAGTGGGCATTCCCCTTTTTTTTTATTTTATTAAACAGAATATGATTTGGTAGAGATAAAACAAAAGGTTCTTATGTGTTCCTATCTTTGCAAGAAAACTGTCTTTAGACCATATTAGAACCTTACAGTGTACTTGCTGACTCACTCTGGTCTGGTACCAGGTGCTAGTCCCATCCACACAGCCACACAGAGAAAAATAAGCCGTACCTGAGTCTGTTTTTCCAGCTGCCTCTGTAATGTGCAGCTCTGAGCTCACGTCTCACTGTGTTGGCGTTAGCTAACGTCCCCCTTCTCAGGCACCTCCAACCGCTGGCATCATAAATCCACCAGCTCTACAGAAGGCAGTGTGGAAGAACCATGTATTATTATTACTGAACAGATTTAGCCTCCATCAACATGTTGTAAAGTTTAATCTAGTGCTAAGGGGTAACAAGAAGCACTGACTTTGAAATCCAGTTAACTTAAAAACAAACAAACTGTGGCCTACCTGATTTTTACTGTCCAAAAAACATGAAAAACACAATTAGTGCATGGTATAGCTAACAACAACTAGCATGCTAACACACACTTTTTAAAGTGTTTTTTAAGTGGCACTTGCGGTAGGCCAGTCATGTTTAGCTATTTACTTCTCCCAGGTACGGTTAGGAAAAGGAGATTGTTCATTCTTTACAGTTTCCAAATTTTGGAGCTAGGAATGTTCATTAGTTTATATTTCAAGTGTTTCAAGTGTTGAAGTGTAAATTTTGTTTTTAGCCAGTGTTGTAAAGAGGATATAAATGACAAGTTCAAGTGGATACTGCTGCCAAAACTGAAGTATGAAAAGTACTGCTCAAAGTAGTTACTTTTACACTAATTTTATACAAAACAGAATTAATTCAACTGTTTCAATCTGACTTAGTTTTAATCCAATCCAAGTATTTTTTGAGCATTGGTCTATCCCAAAAGGGAACAAATTTTCTAATTTTTCTCTCATGTTTTTATTTGGAACAACCCTGGAACACACACAAGAGTAACTTCATCTGTAGAGGAGCATTGCATTTTACTTTTAAATGTCCCTGGTGCATTATCTACTGCAAATTGACCATATCACTAAAAGTTAGAGACAGCACCACCAATATGCTATCCAGTGTCCTTTCGTCACTAAGTAAATATACTGAAACACAATTATATGAATTACAAAGCGCCAGCCTTGAATTTAAATAAACAGCTTTAGTGTGACTGACCTCACTTCCTTGAGTCAGCACAAAGTCTGGTCCTTTGGGGAGAATTACACCATAAACTATGACCTCACTGTAATACAAATGTACTCGGGAGACTTCAGCCAATCACAGACAGGAACTGGTACACCCAGACCATTTACAATTCACCATGGCAACATCAAGACGATCCCTGTATCATATCTCATTGGGCCACTTCAAAACATGCACAATAGGCTAATCTTTCCAGGCCAATACTCCTGACACAAATACATGGCTTAGATCTGGAAGACTGATGATGATGATGATGATGATGATGATGATGATGATGAACACATATGTCTTGTCTGTATTTTATTTCAAGTATTTTATATTACAATATGTATTCAGTTTCCATTGTGAATTAAGGATGTATTCATTGATCTTATAGCATGGTGACCTAATACTTTTATCAACTTCTAATCAAAAATACTTTCTTTGTATCACCATAAAGTCACCTTTTTATATTTTTGATGTGTATAAAATATGTTACCTGGCCAGCCAAAACCACACGCTTTGACAGAATTTTACAAAGATGAGTGGGTCTGGAACCGTATCCTGTCTCCCCGATTCCAGAGGGCATGATTGACAAGCGGATTAACCAATCAGAGAGATGCCTGAACACGGCGTACATGTCAAAACAAACATGGCGGGTTACACATGAAAAAGTTTGAAAAAATAAAACAGAGGACTAAGAAACAGCATGGATTTCTGCAGAATCAACAAGCGAAGCATTTATCTCAGGTAAAAATAGTTAAATATTTTGTTCTGAATAATGCAAGAATTTTTGAGAGATGTCTTCCACATTTGAGAGACACATGATACAAAGTAATGGCTGTGGTCAGATTATCCCAAGTTTGGATGGAGGTATTTCATGCTCTAAGGTCCAGTTCCAGAACGCTCTGGAACAGAATGTAGAAGGGACTGGCTGGTCAGGCAACAAATTATGCTCCAGATAAGAGGGAGTTATAATACTCCCTACAACGATGGACAATTAATGTTTTGAGCCCTGTTTCATGCCTCGGGTGCCGCACTTGGCCTACTTCAATTTATTCTACAATACTTATCTTTTTTCAGATATCCTTATGAGGTATGCTCCAAAAATCGAAGTAATTTACCCCATGACCAGGGGCGGCGCCAGACATTTTTGGTTGGAGGAGCTTTGGGGGGGCTAAGTTCGTCAATGAGGGTGCACATTTAACATGTTAGTTTAAATCCTTTTTTAATCTTACCATGTTTGAGTTGCTGTTTTAAACAAGTTGAAACTGGTTAGTCCCTGTAGTGATTTATAAAACCTAACATGGATTTTTTTTAAAATTATTATTATTATTATTGTAGTCTCATTTGTGGTTACCATTTGAACATTTTAGTCGAGATCAAATGTCTTATGAAAATGAAGAAAAAATCTTTGGGGGAGCTCTGGGGGTGCACTGGCTATTCTAGGGGAAGCTACTGCCCCTCAAGCCTGGCGCCACCCCTGCCGATGACCTCCACTAATGCCAAGTTAAATCATCAGATATGGTTTATAATTTATGCCAAATAAATGTTTAAATTGCACAACGAACCAATAAACAAAATGCTGAATGGTGTTTTTATGATATAAGTTAGCGTACTTGATGCACAGCCAAAGAACAGTATATGATCCAAACTATGCCATGAAAGTAGTGCTAACATGACGGTGGTCTCGATGCGGTTTTCTCTTTTATATTTCAATGGAACAACACAAGCCACAGTTACTACAGGGACACATGGGAGACAGCTGTGGAGCAGTCTCTCTACGTGAACCTGGTCTTTGCATCCATTAATACCATCCTCACAGTTTATCAGTGATCCAAAAGATAACATGCGCTTGTATTTAACACTCCTTGGGGGTCTCCAGTCTTCAGCAATAACAGAAACACAATATGGTACGGTTTAGCAAACTGTCGTGTTTTTCTTTAGGATTTGGTTGTCACTTTAGGTAATAGGCAGTGCAGTATAGCTGCAGCTGGAAGTCATTGCTTTGAACTGGAAAATGTAGGCAATTTTGAATTTATACTTTCAGTTTCCATTGTGATTGAAAGAAATCATGGCTTGGTGTGACCTCTTCAGTCTTCAATCTTTCCCCGTGGCACCTTTTCTGAAAAGAAAATGACTCTCCCGCTTATACACTTTATAAGATGTATTCATTCATCTTGTATGAGCAATTAGACCGATGGGGTTGAGGTGAGGTATGGTTGCAAAGATGGATTTGACTTTGTTTACAATTTAAACCAGCATTATCTAACTTTTCTGGCATAGTGTCCATCATCTGCTTATTTCACGGAGGTATTATTTTTATGGCTTGAAAATAAACCTTTCCATCTTGCATTTAATTAATTACAGATGTTGTTATTGGTTCAGGGTTCAGGATTTCAGAGGTCGTCATCTGGACATTGTTTTTTGCAGTCAGTACGTTTCAGGTCTTATCCAGAAGCCATTTTCGATTTGATGGTACTGGTGTCACATGGAGGTTATCAAAATAAGCCACAAAATGCAAAACTGCTAAATAATAATAGTTTAATCGACAAAATAGCACCAGGGAAGAAAAAATGGAAAATTCCAAAATAGTCCAAACTCAAAACTCAAGGAATCACAAAAATGAACTCACAGAAGCACAGGACAGTGACAATGCACCAACACAGGGCAAGGGGAAACATGAGGCTAAAATACACCAGGAAACAAGGAACAGGTGAAAGAATAGGGTGAATAGTCCTTGCAAAACAACTTTCTCCAGCTAAAC